>LR538955.1:1123852-1221669 GCA_900536315.3 Caenorhabditis becei | reverse complement strand
CTTTTTCTGGAAGGGTCCTCTTTTCCCGAACAGAGCCGAATCGTCTACCACTACCGAGCTGAGCCCAGGAGTCAAATACACCATCCCAGGAACAAATATCTCGTTGACAGCAATTGGAGTCACAACACCTTCCATCGCAGCACACAATGCAGTGTACATCTCCGCCCGAACCCCATCAGGAGAAAATCTATGGCAGACTTTCACGTACAATCCAACATCGTCACCAGGAATACCAACCAAAGGCCTTCTCGGAGACTTGATGTGCCCCTCCATTCAAGATGCAGAAGACTTCCATTGGACTTACGATCGATCGCTTTGTCAGTGCCTCGGTTTCGGCACCGCCGTACAATGCATCTGCCAACATCAGCAAATGGAAAACATGGCAGACAAAATCAAACTCCCATTCCAAGCTCAAAACTACCGGATAACTCACGATGAGGAAGAAAGAATCCGGATCGAATCAACCCATGAGAGTGTAATGAGTATCCAAGTCGAAGCGACTAACGCTTCTATCAGCCGATACACCGAAATAGCCAAATGCTCTGCAACTCAAACTCAGCCTCTTGTGGGGTGCCTCTCCTGCCCGGAAGGTGCAACAATGTCGGGACGGAGTCTAACTCCGATCGCCGACAGGAAGAAGACGAGCTATCAAAGGTCCAACCTTTGATAACTGTAAGCCTTGTTATAGAGGTCCAACCTCTATAACAAGGAATAGCAGAAAGCGAGAATAGTCGAAGCTGACTAGTAGTTCGTTTATTGAATACAATGAATGTTCCTGTTCCCGGTGTCACCGAGAACCGCCCAATATGATTAACAATTCTAATTAATGAATTAGCAATTATGATGAGTGTGATTGAAATATCAGTAACTATATTCTAGTTATTGACAGCTATCAGTTGATTAGAATATTAGGCCAAAAATGACCCAACTTTGGCACAAACGTTAAAATTGAAAACATTATACTTGTTGCTTGACTAAAGTGAATACGCTTTCTCCTCTTATCACTTATCAGTTGTTCACCTTCCCCACCCAACTATGCAACAATTTTCAAACGACGTGTTGTACATACTCACTTATTAGTTGATTTTCTGAACAATTGGAATCGGGGGAAAACGGAATAGAGTGTTGTAGAATTCAGTGTTTGCAGATTTGTGGTAAGATATGGTGTCTTGAGAGGAGATGGTGTTTGCGGACTTCTCAAAGCTACAGTAACCCAGAAGTCAAGTGGTAGGAATTTGCTCGTAACCTTTGGTGTTTGCAGACTTCAGCAAAAGTGTCGTAAGATGTGGTGCATTGAAGAATTGGGAAAGTAACGGTGTTTGCAGACTCCTTGAAGCTACAGTAACCCAAGCGCCAAAAAAGAGTTCACTAACTTGCTCGTAACATTTTGTGTTTGCGGATTTCTGCAGATCTGTCGTAAGATATGGTGCCTGCAGACTTGACAGGCTGGTATGGTGTTTCCGGACTTGCCAAAGCTACAGTAACCCAAACTCGAAAACTGCCAACTTGCTCGTAACATTTCTTGTTCGCCGACTTTAGGAAGAGTGTCGTAAGATATGGTGCCTTGAGAGGGGCACGGTGTTTGCGGACTTCTCAAAACTACAGTAACCCATCCAACTGATCCCACTACTCTTTATCACTTCCTCCACACTTTCCTTATTTGTCAACTGTGTCTGCCTAACATTCCCATTTTATCACTTCCCGCAAACATTGTCAATATATGGAAATGGCATAGAATAAACAAGTTTTGAAAGTTTGTTAACAAACAGCTAGTACAAGAACTTTTACAAAAGTGATAATGCTGATAAGATAAAGATAAGGCTTGTGTGGGTGGTAGAGGTCAGAGGGCAAAAATTGGGTATAAAAGGGGGATGGAGAGGCTTGTTTCTTATTACCTCAGGTTCTCAAAATGTCCAAACTCCTATTGATCTCCTTATCACTGCTTTTCACCACTACCCAAGGATGTGCTCCAGGGACTGGAGCTCTTGGAGCCAAGGGAACATTCCAGTTTGACATGATTCCGCCAGTGCTGTATACCTATTCGTCTTCGGATCTTTCTCATGGGCAGATCTCTCAAAGCTTCGCGAATAGTGTGCTGGCGTCCGATGTGAAGAACTCGGTGAGTTGGGGATTCAGGATTCAGAGGGCTTCTGAATCCCAGTGCTCCAGAATCCTCTCATTCCAAAACCCAGGGGTCCTAGAAAGGCTTCTGTATCCAGGAGCTTATGAATCCCAGGGCTTCTGAATCCGAGGGAGACTGAATCCAGGAGATTTTGAATCATTGAGCTTCTGAATCCTGTAGCTTCTGAATCCTGAGACTTCTGAATCGTAGGGCTTCTGAATCAAAGTGATTCTGAATCCTAGGACTCCAGAATCCTCTTAACTCAAAATCCAGGGGTCCTAGAGGGGCTTTTGAATGCTAGGGCTTCTGAATCCAATCCAGAATCCTGGAGCTTCGGAATCCTGGAGCTTCGGAATCCTGGGGCTTCTGAATCCGAGGGCTTCTGAATCCGAGGGCTTCTGAATCCTAGGGCTTACGAACCCTGGAGCTCCAGAACCCCAGAATCTCCGGAATCTTCAGAATTTCCAGAATCTTGTGGCTCCTGATTCTAGGGGGTTATGAATCTTAGAGCTTCTGAATCCTAAGGCTTCAGAATCCCTCCCTATTCCAGATCAACGAAGTCCTCCAAGCCAACTCGATCCCAACCAACGACATGACCTCTCCCACCATCACCTTCTCCCCACCCGACATCAAGATCATCGACGGATCCACCTGCACAGCAGCCAACGACGGGATCCTCTACGACTCCAAAGTCTACTACACCTGCAATGCTTCCCTGGTCAAACAACCCTTCTCCATCGAGCTAAAAGTCGTCGTGACTGCTGTCCAAGCCATCTACGAGAGCCAATGGCAAGCGTTGGCTCAGCAAGTTCAGGAGAAGCTCACAGCCAAGAGGATGGCTGGTTTTGTCACTGATCCGGTTATCACTGTTCAATGAATCTGTTATCAATGATAAACATTGTCACTTTTTGCGATTTATTGAATTTAGTCATAAAAGGAGTGCCAATTCCGCAAAAAAGCGCGACAGAAAAGAAAAACAAATGTTTAACCAATTTACAACTTTCGAAAAACACTATAAAAGAGGGAATGTTGAGGAAATTTCTAGTTGAAATCATGAAAAGTTTCATATTCCTGGTCGCAGCTATTATCTGGCCTGAAGTGGCTTTAGGCTGTGGATCGGATGTTTCAGGTGAGTTGGAGGCATGTTTCAGGCATGTTTTTAGCCTAAAAACATGTTTTTTCCACTTGAAACATGTTTTTTCTAGCTCGAGGTGCTTTGAGTTGAATCTAGGTCAAGCTACAGTGATCTAGGTCAAGCTACAGTAATCTAGGTCAAGATACAGTAATCTATGTCAAGCTACAGTAATCTAGGTCAAGATACAGTAATCTAGGTCAAACTACAGTAATCTAGGTCAAGCTACAGTAATCTAGGTCAAACTACAGTAATCTAGGTCAGGCTACAGTAATCTAGGTCAAGCTACAGTAATCTCGGTCAAGCTACAGTAATCTAGGCCAAGGTACAGTAATCTAAGTCAAGTTACGGTAATCTAAGACAAGATACAGTAATCTATGTCAAGCCAAAGTGATCTAGGTCAAGTTACAGTAATCTAGGTCAAGCTACAGTAATCTAGGTCAAGTTACAGTAATCTAGGTCAAGCTACAGTAATCAAGCTTTCAGGCTCTTCCTCAACCACCGCTCAATTCTCCATTTCCTTCTTCTCCCCACTCTCCTACACCTACCCTCCAGACGATGCTGACTTAGTTCCCGGACAATCCTTGACCTTGGCTCAAGCCAATGGTCGTGTCAAAACTGATTTGGATCTAGCAGTATGTGATAAGGAAGTGCGCTCTACTGATAAAGAACTTTAGATCTCCAAAGCCTTATCAGACAATCAGTACTATCTCCCATCACCCCCATCTGTTAACTACACTTTCACACCTCAAAAAGTTAAAATGGCTGATGGAGAAGTTTGCGAGACTGATGGGACGTATATCGCAGTTTCCGGGACTATAGTCTACAAATGTGCCATTTCCTCAGCGACTACTAGTGCTCCAGGGACCACGGTTAGTGATAGCTTATCAGTGATAAGCCAACTGATAGGTTGCAGGCCGGATCTGGATCTACCAGCACCACCGTCCAGACTACCACTTCTGGAGATGGAGATCAGCTAAGAAGGGAAGATGTGAGTTGGTTCGTTATCACCTAATCATTCATTCCTTATCAGCTGGACCTAATGCGAGCCCTGCCACGTCACCGAGCCACTGCTGGAGTCAAAGCTCAGCCGTTCATCCAGACAATGACAGTAATCGCCACTGCAGCGACTCCACTGGTGGAAGGGCAATGGAAGAACATCGGAAGATCGGTTCAGACGGCTTTGGAGGCTAAGAAGTTGCTTTTTAATGATGAGATTACTGTAGTTTTGATGTAAAAGCCCAGTAGAGTGCTGGAAGTGCGCTCCAATGAAGTAGGAGTCCCATTGATTCAATACTGATTTATTGATAACAGTGATAACACTGATAACAATCACAAGTGTGACACACTAATCGATCTCTGTGACCTAACTCCGGAATCCTCAACTTTGATATTGGGCTTTCCGACGAAGATGTTCTTGACAAAGTCGCGATATGGCTTATAGATTAGCAGTGTGCATGTTGAAGAGAAAACGCCGTGATTTGACATGGCCAGAAGGGCATTGTTGTTGTAAGCTGAACAAGAGATTATGGTGATAAGACTGATAAGACTGATAAGGGATTTGGTGAAAACTGGGTGAAAAATGGAGAAAAATGAATGATTTTGGGTGGTTTTTGGTAGATTTTTATCATTTTTTCCGCTTATTCTTATCACTCTTTTTGTCAAACATACCTTGATTATAAAAGTTATGCTTATCAGCGTATAGCGAATAGAGAACTGGTGTGCACAATGCTATCCAAGGTATGGCGATCTGCAATTGACGTTTCTTACTGTAACTTGGGAACCTGTGATCTTATCTCTTAGTGACCAACTGATAAGTTGTTTATCTTCAAATTTTCTACAACTTAACAGTTGATCATTTTTTTCTATCTTTGCTCCTTATCAAGATATCAGTAGCTGAACATCAAGACTCGAAAAAAAGGATGAGCTTTATATTTGTTACTGTAACTCGGTAATCAGTGGTCCTATCACTTTGTGATCAACTACAAAGTTGATCCTTATCAAATTTCCTACAACTTATTAATACATCACTTTTACCTATCTCTACTCCTTATCAGCTTATCATCAACTTACTTGAATGCTAACATAACCCAAAAACTTCTTCTGCAAAGACTTTGTGGCCTGGGATATCTGGGCATTGGTGACGTGGAATAAGTGATAAGAGGTGTGGATAAGAAAGAAAAGAGTTTGAAAAACAACCAGTGATAAGCCCGCAGTGATACTGATAAAAGGAGCGAGCTCTCCGCCTTTAAGAAGGACATAGGCGTCAGGGTTGTAGAAGTCGATGGTAGGGCAGGGGATTCTCTGATAAAGTGAGTGATAAGAATCTTATCACTGATAAGAGTTATCACAAACCTTTAACACAAACTTCCGGAGCTCCAATTGATCAGAATCTTCTAGATAAAAGGGTAACATGAAAGCAAAAGCCATGAAATAGTTGGCTCCAAAGTATATGAGTCTAGTTCGATGACTTTTGATTTTCCATCTGATAGTGGTGATTTGAGATTGACGATTTTCATAAAGCATTACGAAACATACACCGCACACTGAAAAAAAGGAAAAAAGATAAGTTGGAAGTGCGCCCCACTGATAATCTTTTTTTTCGGTTTTTTTGATAGGCCAACTTTGACCTGACAGAAACCTTTTAAGGAAGTTTTTCAAAATTTTGAAATAAATTTTTTCTTATAGATTAAAATGTCATGATAATTTTTGTAGTTGATCAAAATTTCCAAAAAAAATTTTGAAGTAGTGCCGAAAAAAATCGTTGAAAAAAAGTGACTCACTGATAACCGACACTTGACCCCAATAAGCTTGCCATTTGGTTGGAATCCCAATTGCAGTGAATATTCCAGAAGGTAGCCCAGAAGCACTGGGGAAAAATACCAAAGGAGCTGTGTAAACAGTGAACATCAAGTCTAAATTGGTACTCCAAGCATGGGATATCATCAGTGGGCCTTTCATAGTCTTCATTCTGCTAGGGGTAACTCTCCAGATGGCGTAGAAGGTG
Organism: Caenorhabditis becei; assembly: GCA_900536315.3. Classification (NCBI taxonomy): domain Eukaryota; kingdom Metazoa; phylum Nematoda; class Chromadorea; order Rhabditida; family Rhabditidae; genus Caenorhabditis; species Caenorhabditis becei. The sequence goes on along the minus strand of LR538955.1, from coordinate 1,215,408 downwards.
AAAAGTGATAAGGGAACGGTGATAATGGCGGTGCAGTGATAAGCGTTTCGCATGTAATCAGCGGTCCAAAAGTAGGAGTAGTTGGAGCGGCAAGGGGAGTCGTAGTAGTCGGGGTAGAGGCTCATGGAGCACAAAAAACAGGAAAAGAGAGCCGGAAAGAGCCAAGAGAAAACGGGGTAGTGATAACGTTATCAGTAAACTTATCAATTTTGCAGTTTGAGCTCTGGGGCTACAACCCTCGAGTTCCAAGAAAAAAGAGGAGGAAGTGAAGAGTGATAGTGATAAGCTCTTATCAGTAGCTCATCCTAATAGGTTCTGGGGGAGCTGATAGTGATAAGGTGATAACAAATATAATGACTAATTATCAGCAGCTTGATGAACAGATGATAAGCGACTATTTGGTCTCCATGAAAAGCGTCAGAAAATGATTAGCTGATTAACTGATAAGCTGATCAATTATCAGGATCAATCTTTTCCAAGTAAGCAAATTTTGGTCAAAGTTTCAATATTTGACGTATGTGGTTCTGATATGAACTGATAAGGTTTGATAATCAAGTTTTTGCGGGGCATGTTGCAAGTTGGAACAAAACTTGATCACTGAGTTTTATTGATAAGGTGATAACCTAGGCTATAACTTGCAAATCTACACTAGGGGAAACTTTTGATTTCCCGCCAATCAGTTCTTTTACAAAATCCCGATAAGGCTTGTAAATCAGCAATGTGCAAGTGGAAGAGAAGAGTCCGTGAGTTGACATGGCCAACATTGCGTTGTTGTTGTAGGCTGGAAAGTGATAAGAAATGTTATCAGTAATAAGGAATAACCTTGATTATAGAAGCTTGTTTTATCCGAGTAGATGATGTAAAGGAGTGGGGTGCAGAGAGCTGTCCAGGGGATTAGGAGCTGGAAGTTGGATGATGGGATTTATGTTTCTTACTGTAACTCGGGAATCAGTGATCTTATCACTTAGTGATCAACTGATAAATTGTTAATTTTAATATTTGCTACAACTTATCAGTTGATCACTTTTCTCTATGTTTGCTCCTTATCAAGTTATCAGTACCTGAACATCATGACTTGAAAAAAAGGTGAGCTTTATGTTTACTACTGTAACTCGGGAACTAGTGATCTTATCATTTTGTTATCAACTAGAAAGTTGACCCTCTTCAAATTTGCTACAACTTATCAGTTTATCACTTCCCCCTATCTCTTCTCCTTATCAAGTTTTATCAGTACCTGAATACTAACACAACCCAAAAACTTCCTCTGTAGAGTCCTTGTCGCTTTTGAGAAGTTCTTGTTAACATGAAACAAGTGATAAGTTGTAGGGATAAGAAAAAACAAGGATTGAAAAATGATAAGTGATAAGCCAGTGATAGTAGCTAGAAAAGTGAGAAAGTTGCCGTTACTGATAAGGACCAAGGTGTTAGGGTTGTAAAAGTCGATGGTAGGGCAGGGGGTTTTCTGAATTGGAGCTGATAAGAGTGATAAGCTGATAACTCACTTCTAGAACAGTTTTTCTCAATACTAGCTGATCAGAATCGTCTAAATAGAATGGAAGGACTAGGAGAAGAGCCAGAATGTAGTTGATAAGGAAGTAAGTGATTCGAGTTGATGATTTGGAAATTTTGAATTTGATAGTGATCATTTGAGATTGGCGGTTCTCAAAAAGCATTACAAAACATATTCCGCACACTGAAAACATGTTATCAGCTGGAAGAGCGCTCCATTGATAAGACTCACTGATAAGAGAAACCTGTCCCCAATAAGCTTGAACCTTGGTTGGAACTCCCAAATCACCAAGAAGCCCAAGGGGGAGCCCAGCAGCACTAGGCCCGAAAACCAGTGGAGCTGATAAGACAGTGAATATCAGGTCTAAATTGACACTCCAACAGTGGGAGATTATCAGTGGCCACTTCATATTCCTCATTCTGCTGGGAGTGATAGCCCATATCACATAGTGTGCAAAAACTTCTTGGAACAGGTGAAACTTCTTATCAGTACACTTATAGGTGATAAGGTGACAAATCAATGGAACTGATAAGCTGATATCATATCACACTCCTTGACACAGCTGATAAGGAGATATCTTCTACTTCCGGCCTTCTGATAAGAAATCCCTTCACGTAATCCCGATAAGGTTTGTAAATCAGCAATGTGCAAGTGGAAGAGAACAGCCCGTGAGTTGATATGGCCAAAATTGCGTTGTTGTTGTAAGCTGATAAGTGATAAGATATGTTATCAGTGATAAGAAATCACCTTGATTGTAAAGATTCACTTTATCCGAATAGATTGTGTAAAGAACTGGAGTGCAGAGTGCTGTCCAGGGGATCAGGAACTGAAGAAGGGTTTCTGTTTTCCAGTGTAACTAGATAAGGAGTGACGCTATCACTTAGTGATCAATTGATAAGTTGTTCATCTTCAAACTTGCTACAACTTATTAGTTGATCACTTCTTCCTATCTCTACTCCTTATCAACTTATCAGCACCTGAACATCAAGCTTTACGTTTCCTACTGTAACTTGATAAGGAGTAACGTTATCACTTAGTGATCAATTGATAAGTTGTTCATCTTTAAATTTGCTACAACTTATCAGTTGATAACTTTTCTCTATCTCTACTCCTTATCAACCTGAACAGTAACACATCCCAAAAACTTCTTCTGCATGGCCTTGGTGGCTTTTGAAAGTTTTGCATTGACATGGAAAAGGTGGTAGCAGGTATGGAAAAGGAAAAATGAAGCTTGAAAGATTATCAGTGATAAGCCAGTAGTGATAGCGATGAAAGGAGCCAATTGACCGCCTCTCATAAGGACCAAGGTATTAGGATTGTAGAAGTCAATGGTAGGGCAGGGGGTTTTCTGAAAAGAAGAGTGAACTGATAAGAGTGATAAGAAGCTTATCACTAACTTTTAGGACAAGCTTTCTTAACTCCAATTGATCTAGGTCATCTATATAAAAGGGAATCACGATGAAGAAGACCATGATATAGTTGCAAATGAAGTATACAGCTCGAGTAGCTGACTTTTCAATTTTCAATTGGATAATTGGAATTTGAGAGTGGCGGTTTTCATAAAGCATTATCAAACAAACTCCGCACACTGAAAGGAAGTTTGCCCTTATTGATAAACTGATAAGACTGATAAGACTTACTGAACCCGGACACCTGACCTCAATAAGCTTGAACCTTGGTTGGAACTCCCAAATCCCCAAGAAGCCCAAGTGGGAGCCCAGCAGCACTAGGCCCGAAAACCAGTGGAGCTGATAAGACAGTGAATATCAAGTCTAAATTGACACTCCAGCAGTGGGAGATTATCAGTGGCCACTTCATATTCCTCATTTTCTGCGGGGTGATAGCCCATATCACATAGAAAGTGAGGATTGATAAGGGGATGGTGATAATGGCGGTGCAGTGATAAGCGGTTCGGAGGTAATCAGCGGACCAGAAATAGGAATAGTTGGAGCGACAGGGGGAAGCGATGTAGTCGGGGAACATGAGGGAGTGATAAGATAAGCTGATAAGGGAAACGTGAGAAGTGGAAAGGGGGAGTGCAAATTGGGTGTTTATAGCTGACGCGAAAAGTGGTGGTTTTGAGTCTAGTCAGACTCACGTGAGTCATTTTCACGTGAACTTGAAAATGATGACTTTCCCGTTGACCTTGGGGGATCTTTTTTAGTCATTGTGAATTTTCTCGGGGAGCCATGATGGAGGTGAGTTGTCTTTTGTCCCGGGGGTTCAGAATCTTCCAGAAGCTTCTGAATTTTGGGTGCTTCTGAATCTCTAGAATCCTGTGAAGCTTCAGAATCTCAGAATCTAGAATCCCAGAATCTCCAGAATCCCATAAAACTTTAGAATCTTAGAGCTTTTGAATCTCTAGAATCCTTCAGAAGCTCCAGAATCTTCTAGAATCTTAAAAGCTTCAGAAGCTCAGAAGCTTCAGAAGCTCAAAAACTTCAGAAAGCCTAGAGTTCTTCAGAATCTCCAGAATCTCAAAACCTCAAAATCCCAGAATCTCTAGAATCTCTCAAAGCTTTAGAATCACATAGCTTCAGAATCTCTAGAATCCTCCAGAATCCCAGAATCTCACAATCCCGGAAGCTTCAGAAAGCCAAGAGTTCTTCAGAATCTCGGAATCTTTAGAATCCCAGAATTCTAGAAAGTCTAGAATCCTAGAATCTCCAGAATCTTTGAGCTTTAGAATATCCCAGAATCCCGAAATTTCTAGAATCCCATAAGGCTTCGGAATCTTTGAGCCCCTGAATCTCTAGAATCCCATGAAACTCCAGAATCCCCCAGTACCCCTGCCTTTTCCAGGATCTTCAACTCATCTCCAATACGATCGCCTCCTCACTTCTCCTCATCACCTCCATCACCTACCTCATCTTCCAATGCGCCAAGAAGCCGCCCGAAGAGCCGCCTAAGCTCAAAGAGCCCACCTACCCGCAGCCATACCAGTCACCGCCAAAACCCGGAATCGTGCCCACCGAAGACCAGTATTACTTCTACCACTCGCCGATAAAAAGAAAGTCCGACTACATGCCGACACAGGCGGAGATCGCCGAGATGATCGCGGCCCAAGAGGCGGCAAAGGATCCGGAGATTCGGAGGAAGTGGGGCGAGGAGTACTGTAGGCTGAATCCGCCAAAGCCGTTGAATGCCCACCAACTAGCAGCAGAGGAGATCAACAAGTTTATGGCTGAGGTCAGGGAAAGGGACAGGCTGAAGGCAGAGGAGAGATCGAAAGCGGGTCCGGAGGGCAGGAAGAGAGGAGCGACGCCGTCGGTTCAGGGAAATGCGGATGATGGGAAGAAGGAGTAGAACAATGGAACTTGATAATGATATAAGGAACCTTATAAGATCAATGATAAAGATTGTGATTTGAAGCTGCTCGATTTTGAGATTCAGGAGGCTTCTCGTGGGATTCCAGGCTTCCAGGCTGTTTCCATGTTTTCCCAGACAAACTCAACCGAGTTCTCATGCACTGAGTTCGAATTAGACCTGACCTCTCTGCGACTGAATGACGGAAATGACTGATTAGTTGTTGTTGATAAAAGGACGCGGAACAAAAGACTGATACACGGAAGTTTTCAATTAGTATAAGTAAGACCAGGCTTCGGCTCATGTCGTCTGGTTTTTCAGTCTTTGGTTCTGTTTTCCATTCACGTTGAAGGCTTCCAGGCTTCCAAGGTTCCAGACCTAAAAAGCATAGTGTGCGCTTCTTTCCAGTTCACAAAAAGAGTACCGCTCATCAAAAATCTTGTGTACCGTGCTAGAACACTACCCGGCGCCTCTGCGAAAAAACTACGAAACTTGCTAATTAGTTGCTGAGAAAACAACAAAAAGATACACAAACACAGAAGCTTCTAATTAGTAATAGTAAGACAAAAAACCTGTTTTTTTTCGAGAGCTCTACGTAGTTTCAACGACGAGAAATCTGCCTTCTGACGAGTATTTCATGGTCTCCTTTGAGCTTTCCTTTTCGCAACATCAATTTTAAACGCCTTCATCTTCTTTGAGACTGATCGTCTGATAGCTTATCAGTAACGACTTCAGCCATTCTCAAATGTGGCCCGACTACGTGGAGTCCCCATGCCGCGCCAACTACTCCTATTTTTGGTCTGCTGATTACATGAAGACCTTTTATCACTGCACCGCCGTCTTCACCCTCCCCTTATCACTCTTTACCTTCTACGTCATCTGGAATGTTACGCCGGTGAAAATGTCCAATTTGAAGTGGCCCATGCTGATTTCCCACTGCTGGAGTGTCAATTTAGACCTAATGTTCACAGTGTACATCGAGCCAATGGTCTTTTATCCAAATGCTTCTGGATTGGGACTCGGAGTTCTAGGGTCCTTGGGAATAGGAACAATGTGGCAGGGCTACTTGGGACAGGTTTCTATTATCAGTAAGCTTTATTATATCAGCTGCGTAACAGTTAACCTGTTCCAGTGATGGGTATTGGAATTGTGACGCTTTATGAGAATCGGCACAGCCAGATTACCACAATAAAGTTAAAATTGAAAACTCGGAAAGCTAGAGTTATCTTCTTCCTTATCAATTACATACTTGCACTTCTTATCATGTTACCGTTCTATTTAGAAGACGTTGATCAGACGGAATGTAGACAATTGGTATTGAAGGTGAACCCTGAAACCTAAACCCGGCCTATAAAGCTTTCCCTCCAGCAAGTCCCATGCCCATCCATCGAATTCTACGACCCCAGAACCTACGTGATTCTGAAGGGCGGTGAAACTGATCTGTTCTGGTTGACCTGTATTATCATTTCTGTGATTCTGTGCCAGACGTTTTTCTTCATTATTCACACCATGTATCATCTTCTCATAGTTGCCAATAACTCAGTCTCAAAAGAGACAAAGTCGATGCAGAAGAGGTTCTTGAGATGTATCAGTATACAGGTGAGAACCACTGACAACTCAAGAACCATCAGCTGTACTGATAAGCTATCAACTACAAAGTTGTTGAGAATTTAGTTCTCATCACTTTTGCAATTGATCACTTATCACCTAGACTCATGCCTATCGAGATATTTCAGATCTCCGTCCCAACCATCGCACTCTTTATCCCTGTTGTATATTCCCTGGCAGCGAACAATCTAAACTACTACAATCAAGCCTACAACAACACTACGTTTCTTGCAATGTCAAACCACGGAGTTGTAGCCACTGCATGCACATTATACATCTACAAACCCTACCGGAATTTCATACGGTACACAGTTCTGAGAAGGAAGGAAATTGTGAAGGTGGCGGAGACGTCGGTAGTGTCAAGGATTTGAAGAAAGCCTAAAAACCTAGATACAGATTCACCTGTCTTTCCAGAATGTTCAAATTTACATTCCTTTTTCTGCAATAAATGTTTCAACACCTGCTTTTCTGCTTCTCAGGAAAGAGAGTAATAAGGTGATAAGGAGGAAGGGTGAGGTGGTGGTGAATTGAAGAACCTGAAAAGATTCAGGGATTCTAGGTCCATCACCTATTCTGGGCTTTCAGGAGTCTCAGGGGTTCCGGGGCGGTCTTTTTGAAGCTTCCAGGCTTCTAGGCTGCTTCCATGTTTTCCCAGACAAACTTAACCGAGTTCTCGTGCACTGAGTCTGAATTAGACCTGACCTCTCTGCGAAGGAACGACTAGAATGACTGATTAGTTGTTGTTGATAAAAGGCCGCGGAACAACAGACTGACACACGGAAGTTTTCAATTAGTATAAGTAAGACCAGGCTGTTGGCTCATGTCGTCTGGTTTTTCAGTCTTCGGCTCCGTTTTCCATTCACGTTGAAGGCTTGCAGGCTTCCAGGCTTCCAGGCTTCTAGGCTTTTAGGTTTTAAGGCTTCCAAGGTTCCAGACCTAAAAAGCATAGTGTGCGCTTCTTTCCAGTTCACAGAAAGAGTTCCGCTTATCGAAAATCTTGTGTACCGTGCTAGAACACTACCCGACGCGTCTGCGAAAAAACTACGAAACTTGCTAATTAGTTGCTGAGAAAACAACAAACAGATACACAAACACAGAAGCTTCTAATTAGGAATGGTAAGATAAGACACCTGTTTTTTTCTGAAAGCTCTACGTAGTTTCAACGACGAGAAATCTGCCTTCTGACGAGTATTTCCCGGTCTCCTTTGAGCTTTCCTTTTCGCAACATCAATTTTTGACGCTTTCATCTTCTTTTGACATTGATCGTCTGATAGCTTATCAGTGATAACTCCGTCACTTCAGCCATTCCAAAATGTGGCCCGACTACGTGGAGTCCCCATGCCGTGCCAACTACACCTATTTCTGGTCTGCTGATTACATGAAGACCTTTTATCACTGCACCGCCGTCTTCACCCTCCCCTTATCACTCTTCACCTTCTACGTCATCTGGAATGTTACGCCGGTGAAAATGTCCAATTTGAAGTGGCCCATGCTGATTTCCCACTTCTGGAGTGTCAATTTAGACCTGATGTTCACAGTTTACATTGAGCCCATGGTCTTCTATCCTAGTGCTTCCGGGTTGGGCCTCGGAGTTTTAGGGTTCTTGGGAATAGGAACAAAGTGGCAGGGCTATTTGGGACAGGTTTCTATCATCAGTAAGCGTTATATTATCAGTTGACTAAATGAAAACGTTTTCCAGTGATGGGAATTGGAATCGTAACGCTTTATGAGAATCGGCACAGTCAAATTACCACAATAAAGTTCAAATTGAAAACTCGAAGAGCTAGAGTCACCTTCTTTCTTATCAATTACATACTTGCACTTCTTATCACGCTACCGTACTTTATAGAAGACGTTGATCAGACGGAATACAGACGATTGGTCTTGGAGGTAAGCCCTGAAGCCTTAACCCGGCCTAAAACCCTTATTTCCAGCGAGTCCCCTGCCCATCCATCGAATTCTACGACCCCAGAACCTATGTGATTCTGAAGGGCGGTAAAACTGATCTGTTCTGGTCTATCACCATTATCACTTCTCTGGTTGTGGTTCAACTGCTTTTCTTCTTGATTCATACCATGTATCACCTTTTCAAAGTTGCCAATTGTGTAGTTTCGAAGGAGACAAAGGCGCTGCAGAAAATGTTCTTGAGATGTATTAGTATACAGGTGAGAACCACGGATAACTCGATAACGATTGGATATACTGACAAACTATCAACTAGAAAGTTGTAGAGAATGTTGTCCTTATCACTTTTGCAATTGATCACTAATCACCTAGACCCATGCCACTTGAGATATTTCAGGTATCCGTCCCAATCATCGCCATCTTCATCCCAATCTTTTATTCCATGGCAGCTGATAAGCTGGACTATTACAATCAAGCCTACAATAATAACGCGCTTTTGGCAATCTCAAATCATGGAGTTGTAGCCACTGCATGCACATTATACATCTACAAGCCGTATCGGGATTTCATACGGTACACAGTGATGAGAAGACAGGAAATTGTGAAAGTGGCGGAGGTTTCGATAGTGTCAAGGATTTGAGGAAGACCTGGTAAGACCCAGAAGACTGAATATATCTCCACCTGTCTTGCCAGAAAGTTCAGATTTACATACCTCTTTCTGCAATAAACGTTTCAATATCTGTTTTTCTGCTCCTTAGGAAAGGAAGTAATGAGGTGAAAAGGAGGAAGGGTGAGGTCGTGGTGAATTGAAGAACCTGGAAGGCTTCAGGGATTCTGGGCTTTCAGAAGTCTCAGGGGTTTTGAGCCGTCTTCTTTAAGCTTCCAGGCTTCCAGGCTGCTTCCATGTTTTCCCAGACAAACTTAACCGAGTTCTCGTGCACTGAGTCTGAATTAGACCTGACCTCTCTGCGAAGGAACGACTAGAATGACTGATTAGTTGTTGTTGATGAAATGCCGCCGAACAACAGACTGACACACGAAAGTTTTCAATTAGTATAAGTAAGACCAGGCTGTTGGCTCATATCGTCTGGTTTTTAAGCCTTTGTCTCTTTCGGCCCCGCTTTCCTTCGCGTTAGAGGCTTCCAGGCTTCCAGGTCTCAAAAGTATAGATTGCGCTCCTTTCCAGTTCACAGAATAGGGTTCGCTTATCAAAAATCTTGTGTACCGTGCTAAAACACTACCCGGCGCCTGTGCGAAAAAACTACGAAACTTGCTAATTAGTTGCTGAGAAAACAACAAACAGATACACAAACACAGAAGCTTCTAATTAGGAATGGTAAGATAAGACACCTGTTTTTTTCGAGAGCTCTACGTAGTTTCAACAACGCGAAATCTGCCTTCTGACGAGTATTTCCCGGTCTCCTTGGAGCGCTCTTTTCGCAACATCAACTTTAGACGCCTTCATCTTTTTTGAGACTGATCGTCTGATAGCTTATCAGTGACAACTTGAGCCATTCCCAAATGTGGCCCGACTACGTGGAGTCCTCATGCCGCGCCAACTACTCCTATTTTTGGTCTGCTGATTACATGAAGACCTTTTATCACTGCACCGCCGTCTTCACCCTCCCCTTATCACTCTTTACCTTCTACGTCATCTGGAATGTTACGCCGGTGAAAATGTTCAATTTGAAGTGGCCCATGCTGATTTCCCACTGCTGGAGTGTCAATTTAGACCTGATGTTCACTGTTTACATTGAGCCAATGGTTTTTTATCCAAGTGCTTCCGGGTTGGGCCTCGGAGTTCTAGGATCCTTGGGGATAGGGTCAGTGTGGCAGGCTTACTTGGGACAAGTGTCTTGTATCAGTAAGCTTTATCATATCAGCTCCCTAACTGATAACCTGTTTTAGTGATGGGAATCGGAATGGTGACGCTTTATGAGAATCGACACAGTCAAATCACCACGATAAGGTACAAGTTGAAAACTCGAAAAGCCAGAGTCACCTTCTTCCTTATCAATTACGTACTTGCATTTACTATCATGATACCGTTCTATTTAGAAGACGTTGATCAGACAGAATACAGGCAATTGGTCTTGAAAGTAAGCCCTAAAGCCTAAACCCAGACTAGAAGCCCTCTTTCCAGCGATTCCCTTGCCCCGTCATCGAATTCTATGACCCCAGAACTTATGTACTTCTGCAGGGCGGGGAAGCAGCTCCATTCTGGTCTATCACTATTGTCACTTCCATGGTTATGGGTCAGACGCTTTTTTTCTTGATTCATACCATGTATCACATTTTCAAAGTTGCCAATAACGGATTTTCGCAGGAGACAAAGACAATGCAGAAGATGTTCTTGAGATGTATCAGTATACAGGTGAGAACCACTGACAACTCAAGAACCATCAGCTGTACTGATAAGCTATCAACTACAAAGTTGTTGAGAATTTAGTTCTCATCACTTTTGCAATTGATCACTTATCACCTAGACCAATGCTTCTTGAGATATTCCAGGTATCCGTCCCAACAATCGCCATCTTTATTCCGATCTTCTATTCTATGGTGTCAGACAAGCTTGACTACTATAACCAAGCCTACAATAACACTACGCTGCTGGCAATGTCAAACCACGGGGTTCTAGCAACTGCATGCACATTATACATCTACAAACCCTACCGGGATTTCATTCGGTACACCGTGTTGCGAAGGAAGGAAATTGTGAAGGCGAAAGAGACGTCGGTAGTGTCAAGGATTTGAAGAAAGCTCAAAAACCTAAATATATCTCCACCTGTCTTCTCAGAATGTTCAAATTTTCATTCCTCTTTCTGCAATAAATGTTTCAACACCTGTTTTCCTGCTCCTCTGTGCTTTGGCTTTATGAAAGTTTGGTCAGAGAAATTGCTACGTTCGTCACAGCCGACAAGCGTAAACTCTCTTCTGATCTCCCTGAAGCTCTCTTTTTCCCAACATCAATAGATCCTTCTGATTCCCCCGGAACAGAAAGTCCAACTTGAATCATTCCTCTAATAAAATTTTCCACATGTTCACTGGAAAAATGGGCAAATGCACATAGCACCTGCACATTGGCTCCCGAATCTAATTTCTGGTGTTTCCCACAATTTCAGACGCCTTTTTCACTTCTTCTGAGTCTGATCGTTGAGCCAGAGTTAATCATTTCTGTCTGATAGCTTATCAGTGATAACTTCAGCCATTCCCAAATGTGGCCCGACTACGTGGAGTCCCCATGTCGCTCCAACTACACCTATTTCTGGTCTGCTGATTACATGAAGACCTTTTATCACTGCACCGCCGTCTTCACCCTCCCCTTATCACTCTTCACCTTCTACGTCATCTGGAATGTTACGCCGGTGAAAATGTCCAATTTGAAGTGGCCCATGCTGATTTCCCACTTCTGGAGTGTCAATATGGACCTCATGTTCACAGTTTACATCGAGCCCATGGTATTTTTTCCCAGCGCTTCTGGGTTATGCCTCGGAGTTCTCAGCGCTCTGGGGATAGGGACAAGGTGGCAGGCTTACTGGGGACAGGTGTCTATTATCAGTGAGTCATCAGTTGTCTAATCAGCTGCATAACTTATAACCTGTTCCAGTGATGGGAATTGGAATTGTAACACTCTATGAGAATCGACACAGTCAAATTACCACGATAAATTTCAAGTTGAAAACTCGAAAAGCTAGAGTTACATTCTTCCTTGTCAATTACATACTTGCACTTCTTATCATGTTACCCTACTATCTAGAAGGTGTTGATCAGACGGAATACAGAAAATTGGTATTAAAGGTAAGCCCATAGACCTGAAGCCTAGAATCGTCCTAAAAGCCCTCTTTCCAGAGAGTTCCCTGTCCCACCATTGAATTCTATGACCCCAGAACCTATGTGATTCTGAAGGGCGGTGAAGCTGCCCCATTCTGGTCTATCACTATCATCAATTTAATGGTTATCACTCAGACGCTTTTCTTTCTAATTCACACTATGTATCATCTTTTCAAAGTTTCCAATAACGCAGTTTCGAAGGAGACAAAGGCGATGCAGAAGATGTTCTTGAGATGTATTAGTATACAGGTAAGAACCACTAATAACTCAAGAACCATCAGAGGTACTGATAAGCTATCAACTACAAAGTTGTAGAGAATGTTGTCCTTATCACTTTTGCAATTGATCACTAATCACATAGACCCATGCACTTTGAGATATTCCAGGTATCCGTCCCAATCATCGCCATCTTCATCCCAATCTTCTATTCAATGGCAGCAGACAAGCTTGACTACTACAATCAAGCCTTCAATAACAATACGCTTCTGGCAATGTCAAATCACGGAGTTGTAGCTACTGCATGCACATTATACATCTACAAACCCTACCGGGATTTCATACGGTACACAGTTCTGAGAAGGAAGGAAATTGTGAAGGTGACAGAGATATCGATGGTGTCAAGGATTTGAAGAAAGCCCAAAATCCTAAATATATCTCCACCTGTCTTCTCAGAATGTTTAAATTTTAATTCCTCTTTCTGCAATAAATGTTTCGCTCTCTTGAACCCTGTGCTTTGGCTGATGTGAAAGTTTGGTCAGAGAAATTGCTACGTTCGTCATAACTGATAATCTGATAAGCGCAAAAACAAGAGCTGCAAGACAGAGTGATAATCTGATAAGCTTTATTTCAGAGTTCTATTCCGCTGTCTTGGCCCTCTTCATAGACATCCTCGACTTCTCGCTGATCTTGCAGACTTCCGGGAGCTTCGGCCCATCCGCAGTCGGGTTCTTGCTACAGTACTCCTCGCCCCATTTCCTCCGAGTCTCTGGATCCTTGGCCGCCTCGTGAATCGCGATCATCTCGGCGATCTTTTCCTGTGGTGGCTTGTCTTCGGGCTTCCTTTTGTAGGGGGAGTTCCAGTAGATGTACATGTCTTCTGAAGGCACTTCCCCGGGTGTCGGCTTTGGTTGCATCGACGGGTAGGGGGGTTCTTTGAGCGTCCGGGTGGATTCAACGGGGTCCGGTTGTTGTTTCTTCTTGGAGCATTGAGAGATTAGGAAGGGGAGTGATAAGGTGATAAAGAGGAAGGGTGAGGTGGTGATGAGTTGAAGAACCTGGAAGGATCGAGGGATTCTGGGTTGCTGGGCTTTGGGACTCACTTCCATCGTTGTTTTCTTGCTATCGGACACTCTTACAAACTCACTGATAAGTAGAAATGGAAAGACTGATAAGGGGAAGGGAACTGATAAGGATTGACACGTATTGAAGGGGTAACGTGAACAATTCAATTCCTGGACGCTATCGAAGTCTTCGTCACCTTCACACTTCGCTTTCTTCTCAACACTGAGTGCCATATGAAATCCCGATATGGCTTGTAGATGTATAATGTGCATGCAGTGGCTACAACTCCGTGATTTGACATTGCCAAAAGCGTCGCGTTATTGTAGGCTTGGTTGTAGTAACTGAGTTTGCCTGCTACCAGGGTATAGACAACAGGGATAAGAAGGGCAATGGTTGGGACGGAGATCTGAAATATCTTAAGGAGCATGGGTCTAGGTGATAAGTGATCAATTGCAAAAGTGATAAGGACATAAATCTATACAACTTTGTAGTTTATCACTTATCACTACATCCAATCGTTATCGAGTTATCAGTGATTCTTACCTGTATACTAACACATTTCAAGAACCTCTTCTGCATTGACTTTGTTTCCTTCGAAACTGAGTTATTGCCAACTCTGAGAAGATGATACATGGTATGAATAAGGAAAAAAAGTGTCTGAATCATAATCACAAAAGTGATAAAAGCGCAAAGCCAGAACGGAGCAGTGTCTCCGCTCCTCAGAATCACATAGGTTCTGGAGTCGTAGAATTCGATGGATGGGCAGGGGACTTGCTGGAAAGAGATCTCTTAAGTAAGGGTTAGGGCTTCAGGTTCTATAGGCATACCTTCAAGGAAAATTTTCTATATTCCGCCTGATCAACGTCTTCTAGAAAGTACGGTAAGATGATAAGAAAAGCAAGTATGTAATTGATAAGAAAGAAGGTGACTCTGGCTTTTCGAGTTTTCAATTTGAACTTTATTGTGGAAATCTGGCTGTGTCGATTCTCATAGAGAGATACAATTCCAATACTCATCACTGGAACAACTGATCATTTGATAAGACAACTGATAACTCACTGAACATAGACATCTGTCCCAAGTAAGCCTGCCACTTTGTCCCCATCCCTAGTGATCCTAGAACCCCTAAGCCCAACAGAGAAGTACTGGGATAAAACACCATGGGCTCGATTTAAACTGTAAACATCAGATCTAAATTGACACTCCAGAAGTGGGACATCAGCATGGGCCACTTCAAATTGGACATTTTCACCGGCGTAACATTCCAGATGACGTAGAAGGTGAAGAGTGATAAGGGGAGGGTGAAGACGGCGGTGCAGTGATAAAAGGTCTTCATGTAATCAGCAGACCAGAAATAGGTGTAGTTGGAACGGCATGGGGACTCCACGTAGTCGGGCCACATTTGGGAATGGCTGAAGTGACGGAGTTATCACTGATAAGCTATCAGACAGAAATGATTAAGATAAGTGTCTGAAGAAAAGAAAAACAACAGGAATTCAATTCAGGAGCCGATGTTCAGGTGTTCTGTGCCGCTTTTTCAGTGAACATGTGGAAAATTTTATTAGAGGAATGATTCAAGGCCTCCCGGGGGAATTCATTCACAATAAGATCAAGCCACACTAGATATCCTTCTACTCCTCTCTTCATCAGCACTTCTTGTGATTCCTTCAACTCTTCGCTTCCTGAACGACGCGAACACAAAGTCCCGATAAGGCTTGTAAATGATCAGTGTGGTCCCAGTGGCCAAGAGTCCATGATTGGCAAAGGCCAATAGAGCAAAGTTGTTATAAGCTGAAATTGGACTTAGCCGTCATCAGAATCAGAATCTCACTTGTCTTACCTTGATTATAGTAATTATTCTTGTCTGCATACAGAGAATAAGCCGTTGGAAATACCAACGCCAGCAAGGGAATGGCAATTTGGAGGGTGATATTTCGCAAGAACTTCCTTTGTAAAGCCCGGGTTTCCTTGGATAATTTGGCGTTTTTGATGAGGACAGTGTGGAAGATGACGTGGACGGCGAAGAAGACGGATTGTAGGATGATGTAGAGGGACATGAGAGTGAGAGAGAGGAATGGGGCAGCTTCACCGCCTTTAAGGAGGACATAGGTGCCGGGGTCGAAGAATTCGATGGTGGGGCACGGGACGCGCTGAAAAATGGAGATTAATTAGGTTGGGCCTGGATCTGGAAGCTTGAAAGCTTGAAAGCCTGAAATATTGAGGCTTGAGAGTGGAGCCTGTAGCCTGAAGAGCCCAGTTAGGTTGAGATTAGGCTAAATGTTTGGGCTGGAACTGAAAACCAAGCCAAAAATCAAACTTAAAGTTAGAGTCAAGCTAGAGGTTAGATTGAACTATTAGGTCAAGCTAGAGGTGTAGGTCAAGATGAAGGTCAAGGTGAAGGTCGAGCTGGTTGTAAAGTTGACCCGTTGGTCCTAGGCCTGACAGATTTAGACCTGAGAGGGTTGAAAGTCTAGGAGCTCGACCCAAAAGCATGACTGATTGTTAAGCTGATGGATGAGGTCAAGCTGGAAGTCAAGCTAGAAGTCAATCTGGAATTAGGGCTGATAGTCGAGGTCAATGTCCAGTTGATGGTTGAGTTCAAGAACAAGCTCAAAATTTAACTGGCGGTTTAGCTGAAAGTGAAGCTATAGGTCATGCTGGAGTTAGAGCTGATGGTTAAGTTAAGCTCAAGAACAAGCTCATTGTTCAGCTGGGGGTCAAGCTCAAAATCACGCTTTCAGGCTTTCAAGCTTTCAGGCTTCAAGTTTCAAACTCCAGTCCTCTGCTCACTCACCGCTAACACATACTTCCTCAACTCCACTTGATCCGTCTCTTCTAGATAAAACGGCAAGATTGATAAGAACGCCAGAATTATCAGCACCAGACAATACGCCCTCCTAGTATTCGCATTTTTGATCTTCATTCTGATAGTTGTCACTTGACTTTGTCGGTTTTCATAAAGCATTACAAATGCCACACCGTTCACTGAAAAGAGGGGGAATTGAGGGTACAGTAACCCAGTAACTCACACATAATAGAAACTTGTCCCCAGTAGCCTTGCCATTTGAATGGGACTCCTAACCTTGAAAGAATGCCCAGGGTAAGACCAGAAGCAGTTGGGAAGAAGGCATAGGGGCAGACTACAAGGTTGCAACAAATGTCCAGGTTGGTACAACTGAAATTCGGATTTTGTTAGAGCCCCCAGATGTCCCGAAAACTCACCAAAACTGCGCAAACAGCAATGCCGACCTCATTTTCTTCATTCCAGCTGGTGTCTTTTTGGAAATCACATAAAACGCCAGGACTGATAAGGGAGTGTTGATGATAGCAGTGACATGATAACCAATGCTCATAAAGTCAGAAGTGGCAAAGTAGGAGTAGTTCTGACGGCAGGATGATAGGGATTCATTGTAATCTGGCCAGAGCATTGTGCTCTTGAGAACTTTTCTTTTGGGTGCATATAAACGGAAAACAGAAGAGGGAAGAATAAAATTATAGAGCAGGTTTCCGCCAAAGCCGTCAACATTTTATGCATACGTGAGCAATTTGATTATAGGGTTTAGGTATCTAGATCAGAATTACTTGTGATTCATTTAAGTCTTCTTTTGAACGGAACTGGTTTCCAGGCTTTTAGGCTTCTCAGGGCTTTCGGGCCAGGATTTCAGGCTTCCAGGCTTCCAGGCTTCCAGGCTTCTCAGGGCTTTCGGGCCGGGCTTCAGGCTTTCAGACTTTCAGGCTTTCAGACTTGATTGAAATTGCAAAATTCTCAGTAGAGTTATCAGCTTGCTCATAACAACTTTCAATCTCAATTATCAGTCTTTATCAAAGTTAATACAAGATTCACTGATAATAAACTCTTATCAAACGTTATCAATCAAAAACCTCCGTCGCTGAGGACTGCACACTAACTTCTGGACCCCTTCTCCATGCCCTTATCACAAAATCCCGATAAGGCTTGTAAATGATCAATGTGGTGCTGGTAGCTAGAATCCCATGACTAGCAAATGCCAGGATTGCAAAGTTGTTGTAAGCTTGATTGTAATAGTTGTTCTTATCAGCGTAAAAGGAATAGGCGGTTGGGAAGATGATAGCGATCATTGGGATGGAGATCTGGAATTGAAAACTAGAAAGTGAGGGTCTATTGAAATACCTGTAGAGTAATGTAGCCCAAAAACTTCCTTTGCATCTTTCTAGTTTCCTTGGATAAGTTAGCATTTTGCACTAGGACAGTGTGATAGATGACATGGATTGCGAAGCAAGTGGATTGGAACATGATGTAGAGGGTCATCGCAGTGACGGTGTAGAAGGGAGCGGATTCACCGCCTTTCAGAAGGACATAGGTGCCAGGGTCGAAGAATTCAATGACTGGGCATGGGATTCGCTGGAAAGGAAAGCTGGAAGGTAATGAACAAGCTGAAAGCCAATCTGGTTTTCAAGCTGATGGTCAAGCTGGAAGTCACACTGAAAGTCAAACTCAATGTCAAGGGGTAAGCTTGAGGTCTAGCTGAAGGTCAAGCTGATGGTAAAGATAATGGCTAAGCTAGAGGTCAAGCAGAAGGTGGAGCTGATAGTCAAACTCAAGCAGCAGCATGTCTAGCTAGTTGTCAAGCTCCAGGCTATGCTGAACGTCAAGCTAGAGCACAAGCTGAAAGTCAAGCTGAAGATCAAGCTCATTGTCACGCTCATGGTCACGCTCATGGTCACGTCCATGGCCAAACTGGAGGTCAAGCTAGAGGTGGAGGTCTAGCTGGTGGTCAAGGTGGAAGTCAAGCTCAAAGTTAAGCTCCAGGTCAACCTGGCTGCCAAACTCACCTCCAAAGTAACCTTCCTCAACTCCACTTGATTCGTCTTTTCCAGATAAAACGGCAACATTGATAAGAACGCCAGAACTATCAGAACCAGACAATACACCCTTCGAATTGGTTCTGATTTGATTTTCCATCGAATCGTTGAAATTTGACTCTGCCTATTTTCATAAAGCATTACAAATGCGACACCGTTCACTGAAAAAGAGGAGTTGGAGGTACAGTAACCCATGAACTTACTGGTAATAGAGACTTGTCCCCAATACGCCTGCCACATCATGGGGACCCCAAATCTTGAAAGAATGCCCAGTGCCAAGCCGGATACAGATGGGAAGAAGGCGTATGGGCAGCCGAGGAGGGTCACACAAATGTCCAGGTTGGTGCTACTGAAAATCGGATTCTATTTGAGCTCCAGATGCTCCTGAAACCCACCAAAACTGCGAAAACAGCAATGCCGACTTCATTTTCTTCATTCCTTTCGGTGTTTTCCGGGCAATCGCATAGAACGCAACCATAGAAAGTGGGATGTTGATAAGAGAAAGTATGTTGTATGAAGTGACCATAAAGCTGGCGGTGGTGAAGTAGGAATGGTTCTGACGGCAGGATGAGGTGGAAGGATCCAGGTCGGACCAGAGTTGGGTCATTTTTCAGAAATAGTATAGAAGCGGAAGAAGAAGGAAAAATGAGATGTTGAGATCAAAAAAGCGAGCGGGAATTGCATGTTTCGGGGAATAAATCGAATATGATCTTTTGCGTGTGCAAACTAATTTGTAGTGTGGTGAAGTGGGAAATGTCAATGTTCAGAGGCTAGAAGCCTGGGCCTGAAGCCTGGGCCTGAAGCTTGGGCCTGAAAGCCTGGAAGCCTGGAAGGCCTGAAAGCCCAGAAACAGGGTCCGAAATCCCCAAAAAGCCTGGAAGCCTGGAGCCGGACCCAGAAGCCCCGAGAGGCCTGGAAGCCTGGGCCAGATCATGCCTTGCTTTTCAGATCAGTGATTCCTCCTACAGACAGCTGATTTCAACCAACGTCAGCTGTTATTCACCCTACTCTCAATCTTTTTTCAAACCCACCAAAATGACGTTCATCGACAATCGAACCTATTTCGTAATTGAACACCCTGACAGATCGCTTCAACAGGTTCTAATGACTATAGTGAACGTTATCTCAACAATCACTAACTTTCTGCTGTTCTTCTTGATTTGGAAGCATTCAAAAAAGGAGAAAAAGTTCTCAAAAGTGGTCAATTTTCTGCATAGTGTAAGAAGAATTGAGCTTGAAAATGAGGAGAGCTCAAGTTTTCAGTTGTTCCTCTACTTGTCCCAACTCCACCGGGGCTCACTTCAAGGTCAAGTCTTCCTTTTGCCTTTCCCAGCTTTCTACTCAATCGGGCTATTTTCCAATACTTTGAGTACCTTTTGGCTTGAAACCATTTGGGTTATCCTCTTCAGCTCATTTGCCCTGATGATGCTTTTAGGGATACTGATAAGATTGATAGCAGTCTCCCGACCAAGTAGTTTCTTCAATGTACATAACTATTCAAAAGTTTCAGACATCTATACCTTTTCTTCAGTTCAAACCCACACCCTGCACTGCCCTTGGCTTCCTTATTTTCTTCTCTGCCCTAAGCACTCCACTTCTGTTCACCTTGTTATCAGCTTATCAATCCCAAGACGCCATGACTCAATTTGTGCTACAGTACTACCCAAACTGCAAGAAGGCTCTTGAAATCCCGGGAATCTGGGTTTTCACCGATACAACTAACTTGGACGTTATCTTGGCTGCAGCAGTTTATTCGCTGATTACTGGAGGATCAGTAAGTGATCTTTTATGTAGGATAATTATCTTGAAAACTATTAGAGATAGGGAAAAGTGATCAATTGCAAAGTTGTAGAGAAGGTGATAAGCTACAAGTTTGCAATTGGTCACTTTTTGATATCTCTGTTAGTTCTGGAGATATAACTCAAAAACTATAAAAGATAGGGAAAAGTTGTCAATTGCAAAGTTTTAGAGGAGCTGATAAGCTACAACTTTGCAATTGATAACTTTTCCCTATCTGTTCTAATTTTTGAGATATAAAAGCCAAAAGAACCTTTAGACCTATATATTCACCTGCCTGGCAATAGTCTATGAAATCCGTCAACAAAGCCGAACAATGAGCTTGAAAACCATCAATTATCATTTGAAACTGCTCAAAGACACCTCTATCCAAAACGTTTTCCGAATCATTTTCCTGATTATCTCCCCAGTTTTGCTATTTCGAAATGCCTATGTCCAACCCGAAATTGATAACATCAGTGGGTCATCTCCCCTTATCACTTCTCAAATTGATAACTTTCAGCCAGCACCATAATCGCGAATGCTCTTTTTGTAGCTGCTCCAATTCCATGCACAATCCTTATCTTTTATCAAATTGAGAGTTATCGACAGTTTTTCAAATCCAAATTGGAATATTTGCCAGGTTTTGGCAGGGATTCAGAAATAACAGCACAAAATAGTCATGTTGTTTTTTGATTTCTTATCCTATCACTTATCACTTTCTTATAAATTTCCTAAAAAAACCTAAAGCTCAATACTTCACTTCCAAAACAAGCGTATAATTTGGTTTCGTCGAGCAGGTGGCTATTTTGCTCCCCGAATCCTTATCGATTCCAATTTTCATATGAGCTCAACCCCAAAATGGCCCGACTATGACTACTCTTCCTGCCGTCAAAACTACTCCTACTTGACCACTTCTGACTTTATGATAACCTCCTATAGTCTCTTATCATTTGTTAACATTCCCCTAGACGTATTCACTTTTTTCGTGATAATCCGAAAAACACCACCTGCAATGAAGAAAATGAGATCGGCACTGCTGTTTGCGCAGTTTTGGTGAGTTCCCGAGACATCTGGGGTCTCTAAAATCCAACTTTCAGCTGTACCAACCTAGACATTTGCACTACCCTCCTAGCCTGCCCTTACGCCTTCTTCCCAACCGCTTCTGCTCTCACCCTTGGAATCCTATCAAAATTGGGAATGCCATTCAAATGGCAAGGCTACTGGGGACAAGTTTCTATTATGAGTGAGTTCCTGGGTTACTGTACCATCAATTCCAATCTTTTCAGTGAACGGTGTGGCATTTGTAATGCTTTATGAGAACAGGCACAGTCAGGTTTCAACAATCAGGTGGAAGATCACTTCGGATTGGGTTCGACAGGTGTATTGTCTGGTGCTGATAATTCTGGCATTCTTATCAATCTTGCCGTTTTATCTAGAAGAGACGAATCAAGTGGAGTTGCGGCAGTATGTGTTAGCGGTGAGTAAGCAGAGGACTGAAACCAGGAAGCCACCTGAAAACGTTGAGCTTGAGAGTCAAATCTTGAGTTTGAAGCTCACCTGACCTTTCGCCCTCAAGCGTAACTGCCAGTTTAATTATGAGCTTGTTCTTGAGCTTGACAATCAGCTTGACCTTCAGTCTGACATTTAGTTCCACCTTTGCTATCAGCTTGACTATCAGCTTAACCATCAGCTAGTCCATCAACTTGACTTTCAGCTTGACTTCCACCTTTACTTCCAGCTAAGCTTTCACTTTGACTACCAGCTCGACCTTCAGTTTGACTATCAGCTTGACTTTTTTTTTAACTTCTAGGTTCAAACCGCCTGTTCTAGGCTTCAGGTCAATTTTCAAGCTTCAGGATTCACTCTCAAGCTTTCAGGCTTTCAAGCCCCAGCCCACACCCTCTAACTCCCTTTTCCAGCGCGTCCCTTGCCCCACCATCGAATTCTTCGACCCCGGCACCTACGTCCTTCTGAAAGGCGGGGAAGCTGCTCCCTTCTACTCTATCACCCTTATGGCCGGTTACATCATCTTCCAATCCTTCTTTTTCGCAATCCACGTCCTTTATCACATTGTCCTGGCGCCCAATTCCAATGTCTCACCGGCAATTCGAAAGTTGCAGTTGAAGTTTCTAGGGATCATTACCTTGCAGGCAGGCTCATTGATAAGATAAGACATTGATAAGTAATCTTTCCAGTTCGCCATCCCTATCATGGCCCACATCCTCCCAACCGCCTATTCCTTATACTCTGACAAGTACAACTACTACAATCAAGTGTTGAACAACTTTGCAGTGCTGGGATTCGCAAGTCATGGACTATTGGCTACAAGTGTCACATTGATAATTTATCGGGTGTTTCGGAAATAAACATGATCTCCAGAATCCGGAATCCTATTCTGATGACGTTAGTCTAGCGTCACGTGGATTATACATATTTGGACCTGAAATTTGATTTCTCTTCCACTTCCCTCGCGAAACAACATGTAATTTGACGCGGTTCTGATTTGGTTTCGGTTTTCTGCTTGTTTCTTATCACTGATAAGCTATCAGCTATCAAATGTGGCCCGATTACAATGAATCTTCCTGCCGTCAAAACTACTCCTTCTTGACAACTTCACAATTCATGTCCACTTCCTATAACCTCATGTCTCTTATCAACATTCCCTTATCAGTACTAGCTTTCTTTGTGATTTCAAAAAGAACACCTATTGGAATGAGGAAGATGAAACCGGCATTGTTGTTTGCACAGTTTTGGTGAGTTCCCGAGACATCTGGGGTCTCTAAAATCCAACTTTCAGCTGTACCAACCTAGACATTTGCACTACCCTCTTAGCCTGCCCTTACGCCTTCTTCCCAACCGCTTCTGGTCTCACCTTGGGCATTCTTTCTTCAAAGTTAGGAGTCCCATTCAAATGGCAAGGTTACTGGGGACAAGTCTCTATTGTTTGTGAGTTCCTGGGTGGGTTACTGTACCTTCCACCTCCCCGCTTTTCAGTGAACGGTGTGGCATTTGTAATGCTTTATGAAAATAGGCAGAGTCAAATTTCAACAATCAGGCTGAAAATCAAATCAGAAGCAATTCGTCGGGTGTATTGTCTGGCGCTGATAATTCTGGCGTTCTTATCAATCTTGCCGTTTTATTTAGAAGAGACGGATCAGGTGGAGTTGAGGAAGTATGTGTTAGCGGTGAGTGAGCAAGGAGCCTGAAACTCTGATCTTGAGCTTGACCTGGAAACCTACGAATTTGAGCTTGACTGCCAGCTAAACCTCTAGATTGACTATGAATTTAACAATGAGTTTGATAAAGAGTTTGACAATGAGTTTGACAATGAGCTTGACCATGAGTATGAAGATGAGCTTGACTATGAGCTTGACTATGAGCTTGACTATGAGTTAGACTATGAGTTTGACCATAAGCTTGACTATGAGTTTGATAATGAGCTTGACTATGATATTGTCTATGAGCTTGACCATAAGCTCTAACTGAAACTAGCCATCCAGTTTGACTAGGTGCCTGACTCTCAGCTTGACCTACAGCTTGACCGATCAGCTAGCTCAACCTCGACCTCCTTTAGCTTTACCTCTACCCTAACCTCCAGTTTGACTTCCGGCTAGACCTCAAGCTTGACCTTGACCTTGTCATCGAGTTGGACTTCCAGTTTAACCTTGATCTCCACCTTCAGCTTGACCTTTTGACCTACATAATCATTGTTAAGATTGACCATTTCTTCAGGCCCTTCAAGCTTTAGGCTTCACTCTCAAGCTTTCAGGCTTCCAGGCTGCACCCCACATCCTCTATATCCCTTTTTCAGCGCGTCCCCTGCCCCACCATCGAATTCTTCGACCCTGGAACCTATGTCCTTCTGAAAGGCGGTGAAGATGCTCCATTCCTAACCACCACTCTAATGGCCGCCTACATCGTCTTCCAATCCCACTTCTTCGCAATCCACGTTCTATTCCACACAGTTCTCATCAAAAATGGCAATCTATCAAAAGCCACTAGAAAGTTACAAAGGAAGTTCCTAGGCTACATCACCCTCCAAATAGCTATTCCTATGATGGCTCTAGTTGCTCCAACAGCTTTTTCGTTGTATGCAGACAAGAATAATTACTATAATCAAGGTAGGACGAGCAAGATTCAGAAGGCAAAGTCCAAATTCAGCTTATAACAACTTTGCTCTATTGGCCTTTGCCAGTCACGGAATTTTAGCCACCACTGCCACGTTGCTCATCTACAAACCATATCGGGATGCGATTTTCAAGTGGAGGAATCGGGATGTTGAACCGTCGCACTTTGAAATGAGTAAAGAAGTGATAAGCTTGTGATAATGAAACTTTATTTCACTGGAACAATTCTTCTGATAACATTATCCATATCACTTGCTCCTTTGCTAGTTTTCACCACTGGTTTTTGCTTCCAGAACATTAACTTTGACTTCAAAAACTGTCTATACCCCTCATTCTGATAAAAGATAACGATAGTGCATGGGATTGGAGCAGCAACGAAAAAAGCATTGTAGATGATAGAGAAGACTGCAAGTGATAACGAGTTGTGATAAAAAGTGATAACTCACTGATAGTGTCTCTTGCCGGGTCGAAAAACGCATTTTTAAAGAGAAAAATCGGTGGAGTTACTATAAACATGCCTCGGAAGAAGTTTTGGATCAAAATGTGTTTTAAAAGTTTCAAGTGATATTTGATAGTCTTAACACTCATCGTCTTGCCTTGTTGACGGATTTCGTAGACTATTGCGAAACAGAAGAACATGTACATCTGAAGGTTATCACTGATAACTAATCAGTATCCTTTATCACTCACAGATCCGCCCACAAGCAACACTAAACTTGCTGATATGATAAGCCTTTGTAGAACCTTGGGGTCTGTGAAAATGAGAATTCCATAAATGTCCAAAGCTTTTTGGCAATTTGGGTAGTACTGTAGCACAAATTGTCGCATTTGGTCTTGGGACTGATTAGCTAGGAGCCAGGAGTATGGGACTGGGATGTAGACGAATAGAGTGATAAGGATGGTGATAAGGGAGTAGGTGGAGAGTTTTAGCTGAAAAATTGGTGTTGCTCGATTTTTGGACGGGAATATCTCGGAAACTAAAAGAGATAGCGGAAAGTGATCAACTGATAAGTTGTAGAGGAGGTTTTTATCTACAACTTATCAGTTGATCACTTTTTTCTATCATTGATAGCTTATCAGTTATGGCGGTTTGAAAATAAGGTAACTTTTTTTTTGTGTTTTTTTTCAAACTCACATCAAAACACTCATATGCTCTTGAAATCGCCTTCAACCTTATCAATATCACCAAAAACATCATCAACGCAAAGAGACAAAACCAAAAAATCCAAATACACCCCAGCCAAAGAGAGTTCAAGCCCAGGAAAGTGTAGCCATTGCAGTAGATTGCAGGGAATGGAAGGATGGATATCACGTCGGCAGTTGCGAAATGGAATTGGGCGAGGTAGAAGAAAAGCTGGAAAATGAGGAAATTCAAGGGAAAAACAGGAAAAAAAATGAAAAATGTTGGAAATTTTGGAAAAAAATATTTGAAAAAAAAATATTTTTTAGAAAAAATTTTCCAAAAATTTTTTTCAAATTTTTTGAATTTTTCCCTGATTTTTCACATTTTATTCATATTTTTGAAAATATAATCATTGTGTGAAAAATTGATTTGATTGATTAAAAATTTTTCAAAAGTTTTTAAAAAATCAAAAAAAAAATTTTTTTTCGAAATTTTTCAAAAAAATTTTTTTTCACAAATTTTCAATTTTTTTCAAATTTTTTACAATTTCTTTTTATTTCAAAACAGTGATATTTGTGTTAAAAATACATTTTGTGTAATATCAATTTTTGGAACATTTCAAAAAAATCAAAAAAAAATTTTTTTTTTTCGAAATTTTTCAAAATTTTTTTTTTGCTATTTTTCAATTTTGTTCCTGATTTTTCCCTGCTTATTTTATTGTCAAATATAGTGAAATTGTGCTAAAAATACATTTTGTGCTGAAAAAATTTTCAGAAAATTTTAAAAAATCAGAAAAAAAAAATTTTTCAAAAAAATTTTTTCCCAAAAAAAAACTCACACTTTGCAAAAAATTCACCATTCTCGAGTGCTTTTTCTCCTTTTTAGAATGCTTGAAAATCATATAAAACAGCAAAAAGTTCACCAATGTCGACAGAAAATTCACAATTCTCATAATAAAAGTTTGAGCTGATCGATCCGAATTTTCGATTACAAAATAGGTTCGGTTATCGATAAGAGACATAAAAAAGTGTCAAAGAGTATGATAAGTGATAAGGTGATAAGGTGATAACAAAATTGAAAAACGGAGTGAAATTGAGTTTGCTCTGCTTACATACATGATGCAGGGGTATGAAAATTGCATGTTTTCCGATTTTCCCTTCAAATTTCCGGTTTTTCGATCAAGTTCCCTTCTTATCAGTTAGTGATAACAATTAGTGATAACAATCAGTGACCCTTATCATTGTTTATCAGCAATGGGCTACCACCCGTCTCGTTATGTCTATAAGCGGGCTAAAGTGAGATCTTTTCCCTTTTTTTCCTGAAATTCTCTCATTTTTTCCAGATCCTCTCCGTTTTCTTAACATTCCTTATCATCATTATCAAATTATCAAATTATCTCTTGATCCATCCATTCGACACTGATAACCAATATCACAATGATAATCAGTTCATCCTTCCATTGGGATTCCTTGCAATTTGCCTGCTTTTCGAGTTGCTTCTATGCTTTGTCGTGACATTTTTGGAAAGGAAAAAGGTGTTAAGATGTGTTATCTGTTATCTGGTAAGGAACTGATAAGCTACTGATAAGGTATCTCAACAACTTATCGATTGATTTCCAGGCCATTGAACTTTTCATGTTTTGCATTGGTTATGTGGTTTTCATGTTTGTGGCAGGTAAGCTCTTATCACTATCACTGCTTATCATTGATAACATGTTTCCAGAGAAAATAGTCGCCAACTACATGCCAAATGGAGAAGTTATCGAAAAAATCATCGTATTCTTCATTTTGCTCAATGTGGTCACTGTTATCCTAGGATGTAAGTTGCTTATCAGAGCTTATCACCTTATCATGTAATTACAGTATACGTCCTTCGATTCATTTGTTTCTGGATAGTGTATCGCTGGTCAAAGTACCCGAAAAATGGGAAAATGGAAGAGAGCTTGGAAAAATCAAATTTGATTGAGGGATAGGGAGGAAGTGATAGCGAGTGATAGCGAATGATAGCGGCTGTTATCACTAATCTTATCTCCAAAGCTTGACCCATTCTTGAGCTAACTCTGAGCCAATCTTGGTCCAATCTTGAGCCCATCTTATCACCAACCTCATCACCTAATCTTGAGCAACTCTGAGTCAGTTTTGTGTCTGTCTTGAGCTCATGTTATCACCAGGCTTATCACCAACTTTATCACCCAATCACAAGCCAACTTTGGGTCAATATAGACCCTATCCTGAGACCTTTTTATCACCAGGCTTATCACTAATCTTGAGCCACTTTTGACCAACTTTTGAGCCCATTTTATCACCATCTTATCACCTAGTATCAGACCACCCTTGATCGAATCTTATCACCAACATTATCAACAAACCTTGACCAATCTTGACCCTGTTTTGAGCTCACCTTATCACCAACCTTATCACCCTATCTTGTGTCAAACTTGAGCCAGTTCGGGGCCAACCTTGAACCCATCTTATCATTAACATTATCACCCAATCTTGTGCCAACCTTGACTCAACCTTATCACTCCAATCCTTATCAACCCTCTCTTATCACCTTTCCCTTATCACCCCCCCCCTCACTTTCCCCCTCCTTCCTTACCAACTCCCTCTCCTCCCCCTTTCCTTCATAATCCCCTATTCATTCGCCAATTTCCTTTCCCCTCCAAAACATTTTCGATAAACTTGTTTCTCCTGTTCATGTTCCAAGACAAAAGATGTATAAAAACAAAAAAAAGCGAAACAATAAAAGTGAAATGTCTTTTGGCGAATACCAGCCGACGCGTTATGTGGTCAGATGGGGAAAGGTAAGGGTTTATCAGTAACTGAAAAGCAACTGATATCTTTCAGGTTATCACTTTCTTATCATCCCTTATCTCCATATTCCTTCTTTTCTTGTATATCTGCCATAGTGATGTCCTGGAGAAGGGTCAGAACTTTGTGTTTCTGATCTTTGGCGTCCTGGGGCTTTTGGAAATTTTTTTGTTATCAGTGGTGATACTAGAGATAAAGAAGCTACTGCCAGTAGTTTTAGGATATGCGGTAAGTAAAAAAAAACTATTTGAAAAAAAATTTGAAAA
This sequence comes from Caenorhabditis becei, assembly GCA_900536315.3. Taxonomy (NCBI): domain Eukaryota; kingdom Metazoa; phylum Nematoda; class Chromadorea; order Rhabditida; family Rhabditidae; genus Caenorhabditis; species Caenorhabditis becei. Next base: position 1,187,020 of record LR538955.1, on the reverse strand, counting down.
AAAAATTTTTTTTGAAATTTTTTTTTTTCATAAGGGTCCCCCCTTATCAAAATTTTTAAAATGTTCAAAAAAAAAATTTTTTTTTGAAATTCCCATTTTTTTTTCTTATCAATTATTGATTTTTCAGTCCTTCATCCTATTCTACAGCTTTATCGGCTTTATCTTCTGTCTCTGCTTCGGAATCGTCCAATTAGTCAGTAAATGTGACCCTAAAACTGAAGGAAAGGAGCTGCCGATGATGAATTTCATTTTTGCCTTCCCAATTATTATGGTTTTCACAATTCGTGAGTGATAAGTGATAACTGATAAGAATTAATCAATTGATCAGTGTACTTCCTCCGATTCCTTGGGATCTGGCTGGTTTACCGACGGTCAAGAGTCACAGATGGGAGCCAAATTTTGAAGAACTCAACAAATGGAAATTCTCTTATCAGTAATCAGAACTGATAAATAAAATGTGTTCTTGTACATAAATAATAAAATTTCCGCGGAGAAAGTGCAAAAAAGTGCAAAAAAAACCATTTTCCAGTAAAAAATCGCCGCTGAAAATGTGTTTTTTTAGATTCTCTCGAAAACTATGAGGTTTGGTGATAAGTGATAAGAGACAAAAATGATCAGCGTAAAATTTGCTATCGATTGGTATACATCACATGTTTTTTTTAAAAAAAATTTTTCGAAAAAAATTTTTTTTTGGAATTTTTGAAAAAAAAAAATTTCAATTTTTTTTCAAATTTTCTTAAAACCTCCAAATGTATTGAATATTCAATTTTTATTGATTTTTAAGCCTTCTTAACCCCTAAAACCCCTCCTAATTCAAAAAAACTTCAAAAAAACCCCAAAATTCGCCAATTACCCCTGTCTGACCTTGACGAAACTAACCTCTGATCGAACAATTCCTGTCTGAAAACAACCCGAGACAATGTTTTTCAAATTGTCCCAACTAACATATAAAATGGCCAAAATCACTGTGACAATGACAAAAAATGAGTTTCCTCTCCTACCAACCGACCCGTTCAAGTGCTTGTTGGGCTAAAGTGAGTCTTATCACTAAACCTTATCACTTATCACATTTCCAGGCCATTGCTCTCGTCTTATCACTCTTATCACTATTCTCCTATTTCTTATCACTCTACGCCGCTTCTACCACTATCAATAATCGGATCTATCCCCAAATTTTCTCAGGAATTCTATGTTTTTTCGAGATTTTTCTGATAGCGCTGATTATTTTTGAAGTGAGAAGATTATTGCCAATTGGGTTGGGATATACGGTACTTATCAGTAAAATTGTATCTTATCAGTTGCTTATCATTTTTCAGATTTTCACAGTGATCTTCTACGCCATCGTGCTGCTTTTTGTCATTGGATATGGCGGTGATTCAAACTTTCCACTTATCAATTTTTCTCATCAACTGATAACATTTTTACAGTGAAAATGCTCTTCGATGATAAGAAACCAGAAGATAATGATAAAAAAGACACAGTGCCTTCAAAACCGCAACATTTACTGATCCCCGGGGGGATTATGTTGGTTTTGGTGACACGTAAGTAATCAATTGATAAGCTATCAGTGATAAGATGTTCCAGTCTACTTCATTCGATTCCTCAGTGTGCTGTATGTCTACAGATGGTCCAAGATGTCAGATGCTCAGAAATCTGCAACTGAAAGGATATAACTTTGAAAATGGTTACTGTAATGAAGTGTTTTCTTTGAAATTGGGATTCAGAAGCTTTGAGAAGGCGTCAGAAGCTTCCAGAAGGCGGCAGAAGCTTCCAGAAGGCGTCCTGGAGCTGCTAGAGTGGCTCCAGACCTCCAGAAGCCGAAACAAACGTCTAGAAGGTGTCACAGGCCTTCAGAAGGCGCCCTGAAGCTCCAGAAGTTGCTCCAGACTTTCAGTAGGCGTCACAAACCTTCAGAAGGCGTGACAGGCCTCCAGAAGACCTTCTTCTAACTCATCCAGGCGTTCCAAATGATCCGATAACATCCCCGGTTAACGTTCGCAATTCGCTAAACTTGCCATTTAAAACCACTATACAATTTCCATTTCAATGGGAGAAGTGGTCATTTTTCCTAACTTCATTGTCTCTATTCGGTTTTCAAGGTGAAAACAACTTTTGTTATAAAAGAGGGATAGACCGGGAACTTTTTTGTATCTCCTGAATAGTTGGAGGTATCAAGAAGTCAAAAAGTCCACTACAAAGTTGTAGAGCTTGGTGAGCTCTAAAACTTATCAGTTGATCACTTTGTTTTATCTTTAACTCCTGATAAGCTAGAGATAAGGAAAAGTGATCAATTACAAAGTTATAGAACTTGATGAGCTCTACAACTTATTAGTTGATCACTTTCTCTTATCTCTAACTCCTGATAAGTTAGAGATAGGGGAAAGTTATCAACTACCCATAACTTTTCAATCCTCTGATAAGCTGTTGATAACACAAAACTGATCACTTTCAGCCAAAAATGCGCCTCCTCGACTACCGCCCCACTAGTGCCAGTGCCCTTCAATCCCAATTTTCCGCTATCATCTTATCAACCTTATCACTGATCCTCTTCGTAGTTACCGCAATTCTAAAAATCAGCTCAGGTCAAGACCGTTTCGGACTTCAATATGCTTCATTAACATTCGTGGTTTTTGAGCTGATAGTGATAATATCAGTGACTTTTAAAATCCGGCGATTTCTGCCGTTTTGTCTGGCGTATTCGGTAAGTAGGTCAACTAGAAAATTTTTTTTTCAAAAGTTAAAAAAATTAGCAAAAAATTTTTTTTTAGATCTTCCTATTCTTCTTCTACATCATTCTATTCACCGTTATATGTTTTGCTATAGGTAAAAATTTTTTTTCCTTTCAAACATCTTTTTTATATCAGGTTCAATTCTAATCAACCAGACCCCACTGATAATTGATAAGGAATCGGAATCGGAATCGGCTACAGTTCTATCCAGTGTGCTGACCTTTGGCTTTGCTGGATTACTCTTGCTGGTTGGGGTTGCTTGTGAGTGATTGCAAGCTTATCAGTGATAAGATATCAATTTCTAGTTCATTTCATTCGATTCCTAAGTGTCCTGTATGTCTACAAATGGTCCAAGATGTCGGATGCTCAGAAATCTGCGATTGAAAAGATATAACTTTGAAAATAATTACTGTAATGAAGTTTTTCGTGGAAAATTGGATTCAGAAGCTTCCAGAAGGCGTCACAAGTCTCCAGAAGGCGTGACAGGCCTCCAGAAGGCGTCACAAGCCTTCAGAAGGCGTCACAAGCTTCCAGAAGACGTCAAAAGCCGCCAGAAGACGTCCCAGACCTTCAGAAGCCTTCAGAAGGCGTCCCAGACTTTCAGAAGCCTTCAGAAGGTTTCCCAGACCTTCAGAAGCCTTTAGAAGCCGTCCCAGACCTTCAGAAGCCTTCAGAATCCCTCCCAGACCTTCTTCTGCTTTCAGAAGCCGTCCCAGACTTCCTGAAACCTTCAGAATCTTCAGAAGACCTTGAACGTCTTCTAAAAGATTCCGCGTCGCAAACCTGTTATCAACAAACCCCGTGACTTATCAATCGCTTATCAAATCACTTACCTACCTAGAAACAGTCAATCTTTAGTCCATCTTCTTATTGTCACTGATAACTTATCAGTCTCTTATCACTGTCGTTCAAACATCCGATTTTTGCAAGTCTCTCTCTATAAAACCCACCCCACCCCAAGGTCTCTTTAGAAATGCGCATTCTCGACTACACCCCCACTCGCTCTACCGCAAAATGGTCCAAAATCATCGCTATCAGCTTATCAGTGATATCACTGATCCTCTGCGCATTTGGCTTCTATATCACCTTATCACTATGGTATAGCACCATCGGTGAGCCATATGCCCCATTGGCGTTGGTGATTTTGGAAGTGATTCTGTTAGTGATAGTGATAACAGGAGCAAAGAGGTTGATGCCAATGGCTGTTGGGTTCGCGGTAAGAGAGATAAGCCTTCAATGGGGTAAAGTTGGATTTTCAGAACTTCTACATCTTCTTCTTCATCGTGGTACTGATGTTTTTGTGGTGTTTTGGAGGTAAGAGGTCAAAATTGAGCTTTTTGAGGCAAAGTGGGCTCAAATTAACTCATTTTTTACAAGGATTTGTTCAGAAGTAGTCAAGAATCCCTAGAATGGATCCCTGAGTCAAAATTGAGCTTTTTGGGCCTGACGTGGCTCAAAATGGCCAATTTTTCACTTGGATTGCTCCAGAATTCGTCCAGTATCACTAGAATAGGATCTGGGGTCAAAGTTAGGGTTTGTGGGTCTAGTTTGGCCCAAAATGACTCATTTTTCACTCGGATTTGTTCAAAACTCGCCCAGAATCAATGAAATGGGTTCCAGGGTCCGAATCAGGCCTTTTTCTGTCCGAACTGGCTGAAAATGCCTCATCTGAGCTCAAGTTTTTCTAAAACTGGCCCACAATCGCTAGAGTGTGTCCCAGAGCCAAATTCAAGCCATCTGGGCCCAAATTGGCCCAAATTGGCCCATTTTTCACTCTGATTCTTATAGAACCCACCTAACATCCTTAGGATGTGTCCCAGGGTCAAAATCAGACTTTTTGAGCTCAAAAAGGCCTATTTTTGTTTGGATTCATCCAGAACTTGCCCAGCATCACTAGGGTCGATGTCAGGGTCAAAATCAGGCTTTTTGGGCCGAAAAAGGCCTATTTTTGCTCAAATTGACCCATTTTCTACTCGAACCCCTCCAAAAACTATCTATTTCCAGTCGAACTCCTCATCTCCCCGCCAAAACCTGCTGAAAAAACGGAAAACAAGGAAAAAGAAGACGAGCACCCTCTTCCAACCCTTCTCGAGTACATCATATTCAACATCCTTATCATTGCACTGATAATCGGCTACTTTATCAGATTCCTCAGTGTTCTTTATGTCTCCAGATGGGCCAAGATGTCGGATGAAGCGAAATCAGCTAGTGATAATGCTAATAGGGCTTGACTTGTTATCAGTTTATCAATTTGCGAATGTTCCAAACAAATAAAGTGGTGATTTCAGTTTTTGGTCTTTCAGAATCCGGTTTTTTCAAATTTCGTCTTCAGAAGTCGTTCTTCTGTAAACAGAACCCATCTTCCCTACCACTAATTGGTAAAAATGCCCCTTTCCTTCCTACCAACCCAAAATTCTGCGAAATGGTCCAAGGTAGGCCCCTTTTGGGATCTCATTGACCCAATTTGTTTCAGGTCTCCACATGCATCTTATCAGTCTTATCCCTTATCATCTTATCAGTTCTCTACTGGGCTAGCGTCTCGAGAGCACGTGATCCACTTCCTCTTCAATGTCTTTTCGGCGGATTGGGGATTTCGGAAATTTTGGTGATTATTGTGGTTTCTGTGGAGATTGCAAAGCTATTGCCAATGGCTTTGGGATATTCGGTGAGTAAAAAAAATTTTCAAAAAATTAAAAAAAAAAAAATTTTTTTTTCAAAAATTTATGTCAAATATACCAATTGATAGCAAATTTTGTGCTGATCATTTTTGTCTCTTATCACTTATCACCAAACCTCATAGTTTTCGAGAAAATCTCAAAAAACACATTTTCAGCGGCGATTTTTCACTGGAAAATGGTTTTTTCCGGTGTTTTTTGGCGGGAATTCAAATCATTATGTACAAAAACATTTAACTCTTATCAGTTATCACTTATCACTCACAAACCCCAAAATCCATGATAATTGGGCCTCTTCAGATCTTCATGCTCTTCACCTTCTCCTTCTGCTCGATTTTCTGGCTTTGCTACGGCATTTTCAAACTTTCCAGTGAAAAAGAAGATAGTGATAAGGACTCCTTATCACTGATCAATTTCCTGGTGGCATGTGGTGTTATGATTGTGCTAGTGGCATGTAAGAAAGATTCAAAAATGAAAAGAAAAATAGAAATTTAAATTTCAGTGTACCTACTCCGCATGTTGGCAGTAATGGTGGTGTACAAGTGGTCAAGATTGACGGATTTGGAAAAAATTGAAAATTCAGAAGATTCTTCTAGAAATGACCGGAATCATCAGAATAATACAAGAATTTGAATGAATAAATTTTTTGAATTTTTAAAAAAATCGTTTTTTCCAAAAAAAAAATGACCTAAATTTTCAATTACAAATATTTAAAACATTTTCTGAAAAAGGTACAGTAAGCCAATAAGCTAACAGACGCAAGTGCGCTCCACCGCACAAAAATGATCAATGCGTATTTGAACGGTAATTACCGCATCCAGCTGCCAGAGACACACACAAAGCATCTCTTCTCACCCCATTTACCTATTTCTCATCTGTCCCTTCATTTTTTACATTTTTACAGGCTCTCTCAGGCTTTTTCAAGCTTTATAGGCCGTTTTAGGCTGATCTTGTGAAATTTTTTTTGAATTTTTTTAAAAGCTGGCCTAAATTCTAGATACAAATTGAAAATCTGGCTATCAATTCCGTTCTTGGACCAGATTATTTGCTTTTGAGAAAAAAACAGTTTTCACTTATTCCGGTCACGAAATTTCGAAATAGAAAAAAGTTACAGGTTATCAGCTTATCAGATACTGAAAATCAAGCTATCAATTCCGTTCTTGGACTAAATTGTTTGATTTTGAAAAAAAACAGTTTTGGCTTAATATCGCTTGAAATCTAAAATATTAACTCAATTCTCAAATACTATTTTAAAATTTTCTCAATTAATCGCTGTGAGACCCAAACCCAATGTACTGACTCTTCCACCACTAATCCCTGACCCTCCCTAACCAATTATTGCCGTCCCGCGACCAGCCACCTGATGGTCCTTGCCACGAAAATGGCTTCTGGACTAGTTTTTGTCATTTTTCCAGTAAAAACGGGTCAACATACACAAATTCAGCCGTTTCTCATCAAATTCTAGCAGTTCCCACCGATTTTTAGTGAAAAATCACATTTTTTCGGGTTTTGGCGCTATTCAGTGAAAACTGCGTTAATTTGAAGGGAAGTGACTGATTTCGTCTGAAAAAGTGCCAAAACCTTGTCAACAAGCCCTTTTTCAGGCAGAAACCATTTTCGTGCCGAGACCCATGAGGTGACTCGCCGCGGGACCCCACTAATAGAAGCCCGTAAATCTACACTAGAAACCCCGATGGCAATAATACATCTCACTTAATTTCATATTCCTCACTTCTCAATAGCATTCCAAACCTTCAACTTTTCAGAATTACCAATTTTCAGATGGCTCGTACAGGAAGACCAACCAAGTCAGTCCCAAGTGGCAGCGAGAAACAATGTGATCACTGCCAAGTGAAGGAGTCAAAGGCATGGAAGACAAAGAACACTGGAAAGTACGCGCTTCTTTGCAAAACCTGCCAGCAGTACTATGTGACTTTTGATGTGAGTTGAGCAAGCATACATTCAGATGTTTGAGCTACAAGTTTCAGAAGTATCGATCAAAGAGGCTGATCGAGATGCAGGAGAGGAGAGAGAAGAGAAGGGCTGAGAAGCAGGAGGTGGATTCAGAATCTGATGAAGAAGAAGATTCTGATGAACCAGCACCAGAGGATCCCGGATCGAAGGTGGCTTCTGATGGACCTGAAGATTCGAAAGTGGATTCTGAGAAGAAGTCGGCTGGAGAGGATTCAGATGAAGATTTGACTGAATTCGTCAGGAAACTGACGGAAAAGATCACAAAGGAGATAACGGAAAAGCTGACGGAGAGGATAACTAAGGAGGTCACGAAGAAGGTCACGGAGCAGCTGAAGACGTCGAGGAAAAGGAAGAGAGAGGATTCAGAAGATTCAGAATCTGAAGGGACGACGTCAAGGCTGGTTGTGAAGAGGGTGAAGCTGAAGAGCAAATAGAAGGGAACAGTGGAGCCAGATGGGGATGCTGATAGCCCTGAAGACCCAGAATCCGACGCCACTGCCACATCGGGATCCATCAAGACTCCAGAGACAGGAGGGAACTTTGGTGATGTTCACCAGGAGCAGAAGCCAGCCGCTGACGAGCGGGAGGAAGAGCTGATGGTCTCAGAAGATCAAGAAGAGGAAGAATCTGAAGATTCTGAAGAATCGGATGATGAGGAAGAGCCGGAACTTGAGCTATGGTCAATGCCAAAGTTCCTACCGACATTGGATTACATGTTCTTCAGGGACAGTGTCATCTCACTGCCCAACTTTCTCGACAAAATCGCTCAAATCCGCCTGGATCTTCCGAATGAGTTGAAGTTGGAGAATCAGAAAGAGAAGGTTCTCGAGCGGGAGTTCGTGTGGATTCAGGACTGGGAGAAGCATCGGAACTTTAAGAAGAAGCTGGCGGAAGCGACGGATATGACTGAAGAATTGGTAGGTCTTGAAAACGATCAGAGATAGGGGAAAGTTGTCAATAGCAAAGTTGTAGAGGAGGTGATAAGCTACAACTTTGCAATTGACCACTTTTTACTATCACTGATATCTTATCAGTTATGAGAGATAGAAAAAAGTGATCAATTGCAAACTTGTAGCTTATTATCTCCTCTACAGCTTTGCAATTGACAACTTTTCCCAATCTTTCATGGTTCTTCTGATACCGTAACCCATATTCTTTCAGGTCACACTATGGTACAATGAACGCAAGATGTACGAAAAGTGTGCCAAACCGATTGAAAAGCTGACTTTTGAAGAAAAGATGGGAAAAGTTCTGCACTTTTACGACAATGTGGTCCCGGATTCCATTGTTCCGCGAATCGCTGCATGGGCAGATTGTGAAATTGATAAGGTTTGTCAAGTGATATTGATGACAATATGGGATTTTTGAATTCCAGGCTGCTGGGTACTTGGCAAAAGGAAAGAAGGAGGAAGTGGAGGAGTAATGCTACCAATGCTGAAAATGCTCCATAAATACAAACATGATTTTATCACTTATCACTATCACTAATGATTATTTATCAATGCTTTTATCCATTCGAATCAAATAAACCTAATCTCATAACTACCGTAATCCCAAGCTTGAACCATAAGCGCTTTGCAAGTGTGCTCTATTGAGAAACATTTATCGATTGCGCAATCGGGTCAGATGGTACATGACACCGGCTACTGCCGCACACACACACACACACCCCGACGTCTTCTCACCCTCTTCAAATACTCCCATCTAACCCATTGTTCGTACATTTTTCCCGGGTTTTTTCAAGCTTTTCAGGCCGTTTTTAGGCCAGTTTAGAGCATTTTGACATAAGAATTCACTTTTCTCTTTAAATTTCAACTGTGCTTCACCAAACGAGGCTCCATTCCTCTTTCATTGGCCTAAACTTGTATCAGTAACATTTGAAGAATGTGAAAATAGGCAATTGGTTCAAGATTCCAGCAATTTGTCCCTAGTTTTAAATCTGATTTGCAACATTTGATTTTTTGAAAAATGTAGGTAATTGGCCTATGTGTGTCCGAGAGCGGCAACGACCGGTGTGCTGTACCATAAATCGATAAATGGCCAGATGCCCCGGCTCTCTGTGTCTCGCTTTTGTTACATTAGAACAGGCTTCAAAAGGCAAAAGTTACATAATCTCCTGTGCCAAAATTCAAAAGTTCATAAGCTGCAACTTCGCCCCATCGAAAGGACAAAAGGAGCGCCGTTCAAACGGCCCAACACAAACATTGGCCTAAAATTTGTCAATTTCTGGTTCTTTCAGACTCTCTTATTTCAGTTTTAACTCCCTATCTAACTTCCTATCTGTTATCACATAAAATCATTCAATCACCTAATCATTTTCGAAATGCCCGCGTTCGCACCAGCTGTTCTTCGCTGTCTGCGTCTCTCTAGGTTCACCATTGCTACCCCTCATCACTCACTCGTCATTTTTATGAGTTACCCTTTGTACTCTGTCCTTATCACAATCTTATCATAGTTACCATTTTAGATGACATCTCCCACAGAATCTCAATGCAACAACTGCCTCAATCAAATCATCACCGGTAACTTGTTCTGCGAACCTTGTTACTTATATTTTAAAAAACATAAGGTGAGTTAGGTTGATAATCAGTTTGAGAGGAGTGAATTGTAGGTTCATCGGCCAGAGGAACTGTTTGAAAACCAGGATGTTTTACCGGAGTTGCAACACGACAAGGACCACGGCAAGGTACTGTTGTACCATCTCATTATGTCCAAAGAAGCGTCCCTGCGCCTCGCTTGCGTAGGACAGCCTTTTCATATTTAGCTTCTCATTTGTTTTTTGGGCTCCTTTTCTATCAGAATCATCAATTTTCAGATGGCTCTTCCGAAAGAAGTCATCAAGACGAACACGAACGGAAATGAGGGAAAAGGGAGCGATGAAGGAGAAGAGGTTAGGTTCAGATGGTGTCATTTTTCGAAATTTCCGTTTCAGGACATCAGTTGCTCCAACTGCAACGCGACAAAGTTGCGTAGATGGACAATTAACGCAGAAGGAAATTTTTTCTGTGATCCTTGCCATCGTTGGCCAAGAAATAACGAAGTGAGTTTTTCATCAAATATGTACACGATTTCTATATGAACTTTCAGGGAATGGCCCGCCCGGCTGATAAGGAAGAACGGGATCGTTTGAAGAAGGCCAAGTATCAGCAAACTATGGAGAGAAAGTGGAAAGAGGAAGAGGAACAGAGTAGGGCGTGGCTCAAGGAGAGAATGAACGCCCTGGAACTGTCCGCGAGAGAACAAGGTAAGAAGGGGAGACGGAAAGAAAACTAGAAAGATACCGTAAAACCTCTATTAGAAGGGCACCCAATAGTTTTACTTTGAGCTTTTCTATCTCAAAAACTAGAAGAGTTATCGAAAAGTTGTCAACTGCAAAGTTGTAGACGAAAATTAGAACTACAACTTTGAAGTTGACAACTTTTTGATAATTCTTGTAGTTTGTGAGATAGAAAAGCTCAAAGTCAAACTATTGGGTGCCCTTCTAATAGAGGTTTTACGGTAGGGATACAGTATTCCCCGTGTTACGGTAAAGAGAAAGAAAAGGAGGATTTCCTCGAAAGGGACGTACTTTACTCACTTTACAGAGAGCACAGCGCATCCGCAACAGATTGAAACGAGCGAGAATGTGAATGAGAAGAACGACAAAGAGAAGGAGGTAGAGGTCAGTTGAACAAGATGGTTTCAATCTTCAAGATTTGTGTTTCAGGACACCATTTGCTCCATCTGCAAGGTGTCAAAGAGTAAACTGTTTAAATGTAAGATCGCAGGAGGGAATCTCATCTGTCCGGTTTGCTATCAATTTCAAATACGCCACGGAGTGAGCCGCCCGGCTGATAAGGAAGAGCGGGATCGTCTTACGAGGGCCAAGTTTCAACGAACTATTGAGAGAAGACATCAGGAAAAAGAGCAGTTTGCAAGATTGCGAGAAGCCGCCGTAAGAGTCGCCAAGAAGAGGCTTTTAGAGTCAGGGTCTGATGAAAAAGAGCCGGCGTCAGGAAAGCCGAAGAACAAAAAGATGAGAGTGGCGGGCTCGAGTTCTATTGATGGAAAGGAATCAGAATCAGATTCTAGTGTTGAAAACGTGGACTCGATTGCTGATTCTGATAATTTTGAGCCGGCTCGTGAAGTTTCTGAAGAAGACAAGGAGAACGAACAGCAAGATGAAGCTGCCGGAAGAAAAGCGACCAAGAAGCAAGTAATGGTTGAACCGGATGGATCAGAAGATCATTGTCCAGGATCTTCGGATTCCAGAAGAGCGGTTGCATCGAATGAGGGAATGAAGCCGCCGCCGAGGAGAAAAATGATGACGTTCAACTTGGAACCTGATGTGATTCCGAGGAAGATCGTCTATTCAGAATCTGATGGACATGAAGCTGCCGGAAGAAAAGCGACCAAGAAGCAAGTAATGGTTAAAGCTGATGGATCAGAAGATCATTGTCCAGGTCCTTGGAATTCCAAGAAGAGGATGGTGCCAGAAACCGTAAAATCACAGAAAAGCATAGAATCGGACGAAGCTCTGAATGAGTTGCTGACAAAGCTGAGTAAGCTGACTGATAAGCAAAAGAGAAAAGTTGTCAAGCTGCTGACCAAGACGGAGGGGAAGGTTGTGGATCCCGACGAGTTTGTGGAGAAGGATGGCGTGGATCCGGAGGTGGTGCCAAAGAAGAATCTGGTCAAGAGATCCGGAGAACCGGAAGATCATGGATCCAAGCAGACAGAGAAGCCGGCAACGAAGAGAAAGAGGAAGAGAGGAGCTGATTCTGATGGATCGGAGGATCGAGAAGAAGCCACTGGAACTGTCAGCAAGCTCACCAGGACACGAGCGAGAAAGCCACCAGCGAAGAGAAGAGACGTTGAAGCGGATGAACCTGAGCAACCCGGACCTTCCGATGCCGAGGTTAGTTCTCAAAGTCGCTAAAATTTCTTCTTAATCTTTAATTTTCAGATGATAAGATTCCTCGAAGCCGGATTTGAAGCGGAGGCCGATCGAATCGCGATGATCTGTAATGAGCCGGAGGTGGCCCTGGGAGCGGCTCAGCTGGATGCCGATGAGGATGAGGATGTGATCTTCATCCAAGAAGTCGGACCAAATGATGCGGAGGTTGGTTATCAAAGTCTCTGACACTTCTTCTTATCCTTTGATTTTCAGATAATCCTATTCCTCGAAGAAGAACTCGGAGATATTCCATCTCTTCTCAAATTGAAATGTTAGAACAATTGGGAGACTTCCGCGAAAACAGAAGCAAAATCGAGGCTCCTGCTACATTATCTTATCACCATCATAACTCAAAAACTATGAGAGATAGGGAAAAGTGATCAATTGCAAAGTTGTAGAGCAAGTGATAAGCTGAAACGTATTAGTTGATCACTTTTTTTTATCTCTCATGGTTTTCTAAATAATCCAGCTCAAATTTCTTTTAAGTTTCACCTAATTGTCCCACTTTCAACCCTACTCAAGCTTCATCTGTTTCTTTTCACATTCCGCTTTCGTTTTCCACTTATCATTCCAATCATCTTATCAGTTATCTTTATCATCTTACAATTGTTAAATTCCATTTCCTCTAGTTTCAGTTTTTATTAAGATCTCGTTGACTGTTCACTTTATTGAAAACTATTTCCCTTTTTTGGCCCAAACTGGCTGACCTTCAATAAAAATCATTCTAATTTATTCCACATTTCATAACTGACCTAAAGTTGAAACTACCTAAAACTACCGTAATCCCAAGCTTGAATCATCAAGCTCTTTGCAAGCGTGCTCCATTGAACGGCACCGAAAGTAATAAGCGATTGCGCAATCGGCCGGTACATGACACCGGCAATTGCCGCACACACACATTCACCAAGCATGTCCTTCACCTCTTCTCACCCTCTTCAAATACTCCCATCTAATCCGTTGTTTGTACATTTTTCCCGGGTTTTTTCAAGCTTTTCAGGCCTTCTTTGGGGCATTTTAGAGCTTTTTGTAATCAGAATTCATTTTTCTTCTCGAATTTCAATTGCGCTCCACCGCACCGTTCCTCTCTCATTGGCCTGTATAAGAAACATTTGAAAAATGTCCAAGATTCCTGCAATTTGACCCTAGTTTTGAATCTGATATTCAACATTTGAAAATGTAGGTAATTGGCATATGTGTGTGGGATGCGGCAACGACCGGTGTGCTGTACCAATCGATAAATTCTTTTACTGATAAGCGGCCAGATGCCTCTCCGGCTCTCTGCGTCTCTCTTTCGTCACATTATAACAGTTCCACCTTTATGCATTCAATCGCAAATTTTCAGATGGCTCGATTAACAAAAAACAAAAAAGTTCCAACTAGAGGCAAGAAAATCGGCGAAAAGTCTGAGGTTAGTTGAGAATTTCAAACTTTACATTAAATAGCTTTTAGGGAAAACGATGCTCCAACTGCAAAGCAAAAGAAACTTACAAATGGTATAATTGTAGAGCTGGACCCGACAAATTGCTATGTTCAGCGTGCCACATCTCTGCTAGACATAATGGGGTAAGTTTGATGCGTTTTGGGAAAAATTGTGAATGTTAAACTTTCAGGGAAGAGTTCGAGAGCCGAATGCGAAGAAGCGAAGACAAATTGCGGATGAGTTGCGGCGAAAGACGAGGGTAAGGGTTTCACGATAGATCGATTTGGCTGAAACTTGGCAGAAGTTTCTGGTGATAAAAAAGTGCGCCAGATGCACGTTTAGGTGAAAAAATACTCATTTTAACAAGAAATCAGCCCCAAAAACTGGCATCTGAGCGTACTTTTCTGCATGTAGATATCACCAGAAGCTCATCTAGACCGTTACCGTAAAACCTCTATTAGAAGGGCACACAATAGTTTGTCTTTGAGCTTCACTATCTCAAAAACTAGAAGAGTTATCAAAAAGTTGTCAACTGCAAAATTGTAGACGACGATGAGAACTACAATTTTGCAGTTGACAACTTTCTGATAACTCTCGTAGTTTTTGAGATACAAAAGCTCAAAGTCCAACTATTGGGTGCCCTTCTAATAGAGGTTTTACGGTACCTACCCTTCTGCCAAGTTTCAGCCATTTATGTGTCCCTCCAGTGTTTTGACTGATTGACTGACTGTTTTGTAGGCAAAGAGGAGAGCAGAGATGGAAGCACGTGGAGATATGGAAGTGAGTTTTTGAATTGACCCCCCATTCAAGATTAAAGTATTCACATTTCAGGAGATTGATTGTGACAATTGCCACACAACTGAGACTCGAGAGTGGCGGTATAACATTGGCGGTTGTGAACGCGTTTGTAAAAACTGCCATTCTTATTATGAAAAACACGAGGTGAGCTGGGTTCATTCATGGTCAACTCTTCGATTTGGACTTTCAGAAACATCGCCCACCTGAGTTGGAAAAACTGAGAGAGGTCAAGCCGAGGATGGCTGGGATGAGAAAGGCGAGAACCAAGAAAGTGGTTGATCAGAATGAAGAGGAGGAACAGGTGAGTAGGGGTCCTTGTTAAAGGTCGGAACATTCTTGTTTTAGAGTGCTCAATGTAACAACTGTGAGGCGGACAAGGCCCTGAAATGGGTCTGGAATGGAAGTGACGGATACAATTGGTTCTGCAGAAACTGTCGGCACTTTTATGAAAAGAACAAGGCGAGTCAATGAGTCACGACGATCTGATGAGTGTTTGTGTTTCAGGAACATCGACCAATGAAGTTGGAAAAAGAGAGAATCGCCAAATTGCACAAAACCGTCGAAAACGTCTCCAAAGCGGCGAAAAAGGGGAAGAAGCTTCAAGAATCTAATGAGGAATCTGAAAAAGATTCTGATGAAGAGCCAGTGTCCGGAGAGCCGAAGAGAAAGAAGATGAGAGCCGTGGACTCGAGTTCTAGCGATGGAGAGGAAACAGAATCAGATTCCAGGGTTGGAGACCTGAGTGTCAGAGACTCAGTGGCTCATTCGGATGACGTCGGTGAAGCTTCTGAAGACCCGCGTTGTATTGATGGAGAGGAATCAGACTCAGATTCGAGCCAAGTTTCGGACTCGGCGGGTGATTCTGATGATGGTAGGGAACCAGCTCGTGAAGATTCTGAAAAAGCTGAAGACAAGGAGAATGAGCAGCAAGAGGAAATCGCCAAGGAAGCGGAAGATGCGTTGATGGTCGAGGACAACGTGGAATTCGAGGCGGATCACGGATTCGAAGCGGATCAGATCTTTGACGACGTCGCCAATGATCCGGAGCCCAATCGCGACGAGATGGTCAACGACCCGGATGTGGTCCAGATGGGAAACCAGATCCTGAATGAGGTGGCTGATGAGCTGGAGCCACTGGTGGAGCAAGAGGAGAATGCCGAGGAAGCGGAAGATGCCTTGATGGTTGAAGACGAAGCGTTTGAGATGAATCCTGGATTCGAAGCGGATCAGATACTTGACGAGGTGGTGGACGAGCCGGTGGTGGTCCAGGGAGCTGCTCAGCGTGTTGCCGATGAGGATGACGATGTGATCTGCATCGGAACAGTTGCTGCACCAAAATCGATTCCCGCTGTTGAAAGGGATAGACAACTTCTTGTGGTTAGACCAAATCGTTTGACTCCTTCACAGGTAAGCCCATCACTAGGTACCTTATTCTGAACTGATTTCCAGGCAGAGACGCTCTTCAGGAAAATTTCTCGTCAATAGGAGCACCTTATCACTATCATATCACCCAAACGAAGAGCGATAGCGAAAAGTAATCAACTGCAAAGTCGTAGAGCAAGTTTTGATCGATAACTTTGCAATTGATCACTTTCCCCTATCTTGGCTTGTTTTTGAGATAAATTAAACCGAATTCTGCTATAACCCACCTGAATACATTTGTTGTTTTTTCATGTTTCAAAAGTTCCCTGTTGTTTTTATCATACAATTTGTTCATTTCCTTATCTTTTATCATTATCACTACCTACCCCTATTGATCTTTCTAGATCTTCAATTTCCCCCACGACACTTTTTATAAGAATCTCATGTTTTCAGCTGTTCCCTTATCATTCCAATAATTTCCCCTACGCATGGCTGCTTTGGTATCCTTATCCCTTATCACCTCACCTGATAGGGTCTTATCACCCAGAAAATCACAATCAATCAATTAACCGGATGCTTTTAAGATCCAGTCATTGACTGAAAAAGGTGCCAAGCCGCCGATGACGCTTTTAAGGTCACCAGTTCAACCAAGTGATAACAAATGAATAAGCAACACAGTGATAACAGGGGAATGATAAGATTCGCTCATTCGCTTGATCATCGGCATCGTCTCCAGATTCTCCGTGGCAATCCGTGCAGACGCTCCTCTGAATCTCTGTGAAGTGTTCCCGTAAATCTCGAAAATGACAGAATGGTTCCATGACCTGGAAAACAAGAATTATTGTCTGGAAACAGCCGGAAAAGAACTTACATTCTGACATCTGATTCATGAGGAAGCTTCCGGAGGAGAGGTGACCGTGCAAGGTGCTGAAGGCTTGACTGGAGTTGAATGAAGTGCCGGATGCGGTGCTTCTGACAATCCGAGTAACTGTGGTCAGTGGGTGTGCGAGTGGTGCCACCAAGATCCATGTGCTAGAGTTGTGCCGTTGGTCCTTGTTGGTTCAGCCGAATTCTGAAAAGATAAAGTTAGTATGACAGTTCATTACCTCAATTCAAACCGCATTCATCCTTGGTTGACAGTTGCCTTTCATTCTCCAATCCACTTGTTCCCTCGTTCCACTGTTGCACTGCTGTTGGTGTCGTGTTGATGAGTATGAAATGAATTTGAGTGTAGCGGGGGGTTTTTCGCTTTTTTCAATTTGTCATTTGCTATCATCTCACTCAAGAGATGTGAATTCATGCCAACTCAGCCCGGCGGTGGTCTTCCACTCCGTCCAAAAGGGGTATTTGATTCATTTTTGAAAAAGACATTTAAAAAGAAACTAACGTGAAGTAGGCGGACCTGTGAGCGCATCCTGTATCCAGATCCAAATCGAACAAGTTGGGTGAAGACCATTTCCGAGGGGGGGGGGGGGGCAGAATCTATCCTTGACCTGTAACAAAACCGACATTACCATCAGAAGGAACAAAACAAAACAAACAACACAAATCAAACTCACATTCTGACTTTTTCATTCCAGATGGGTCCTCTTATCAACCACTGGTTATCAGCTCGCACTTGTCGGGGCCAACTTGAAGTGCCTATTCTGTTCCTCTCCCAAATTCTCGTTTCCCGATTCGAGAGTCCAGTGAAGCTACGGACTAATCGTTCTTGGGGAATATGTCGTCGGTGCGGGGGTGCCTTCAAAATCCCTTCCAGTTCCAGGAGCAGCGAAGTCGTGATGATCGTTTGCGTGTTCCTGGATACATTCCGACAGTTGTAGACGTAATATCCTCATCATCAGCAGGGACTTTCTGGATTCCAGATGGTTGTAGTAGCTTCCGAGCTTAGTCGAAGGTCGTTAATCCATCCATAGCACTCTATCCGTCCTTGCAGACCAAATCGCTGCCACCCGAATCCAGCCAATCACATCAGGCCAGAGCCAGTTGCGATCGACTGAAATTTCGTGTGTAGGATGTCTTTGCGAGTGACGGGAAGGTGCTGGAGGTGGGGCAGAGGCGTCGAATATGGTTCCAGTATCCGACGAGCGGCCGCTGCAGTGGAGTAGATCAACTAGTAGACGTCAGTTCGAAAGGTCATGGTCGCTGTCAAGGTGCTCGAGTTGCAGTTCCGATTGCTTCTGACGATTAGAGCTCTTGAACATGCCGACGGATGCAGTGTTGCCGGGAGCAGGTTCCAATGTATTCCTTGAATCCGAAGATGGAAGAATGGTTCCTTGGCCTGGAAAACAATGATTCTAATTGGAAAAACAGCAGAAATGAACTCACATTCTGTCATCTGAAGTTGGGCCGGAGCACTCATCGGCTGATTGTAGCTGGAGCTGGAGATGCATCAGAATCCCTTATCATCAGCAAATCCAGTTTGACACGTTCCACTGGTCTCCTCTTCGAACCTTGATTTCAACACTTCTCTGTCCTCCGTCGACATCCAGAAGCAATCTCCTTCTTTGCAACGCTCCCAATTGGTCCTTTGCTCTTGGAGAAGTCCTCGCAGTTTTCTGTCGTTCGGCTCCTACTTGTTCCAGAATTCAATTCAGAATCCAGCAAATCGGTGACTTCCACTCTGGAAAGGAAACGAGATTGGTACCATCGATTTTTTGTTCCACAAACCACTTTTGTCCAATTACGATTCGAAGACGAGACGAGAAGATGCGGATGTCGTCGTTGTCCCAGACGTGGATCACATGAAAAGAAACAATTTAGATTGTGCAGCACCCGTTTTTCTTGTTTTTATTCGCTATCATCTCACTCAAAAGAGAGAGATGTGAATCTCTAGCCACTTAGCCCGTCGTAGTCTTCACCACGCCGTACAAAAGGTATTTATACTTGTTTATCTTTCAGAGGAACCATGGAAACAAAAACAACTCACGTTTTGAAAAAACAGAAGATCGAAGGGACGAGGGGTTGCTTCGAGTAGTAGACATCCGAGGTCCTGAAAGAATTGCATGAATACTCTGTCTTCTCATTTTCGTGATAGGGTGATAAATATGATAAGCTATCAATCAATGTCTAGAGCCAGGGGACTCAAGAATCCTCTCACAACTGGAATACCTGATAAGAGTGTGGCTACTGATAACTTGTGGATTACTGATAAACTGATCAGTGATAGGGTGGCTATAAAAACTAATATTTCCCCCTCCACTCACCTCCATTTTTCCATTCCTTGAAGCAGATTGGCCCTTCCAAGAAGTCGTCCATCTCCAGAAGTCGTTGTCGATTGTGCATCGGTGAGACGATCTAAATCACCCCCGGATTTTGTTGATTCTTCTGGCACGACAAGAGTGAGAAGATGCGGATAGACGCAGACAGGCGAGAGGGTTAGAAAAACTAGGCAACTTCTGATGAATTGGGATGAAACAGAGCATTCCGAGTAGAGTGATCAAAATGTCATCAGGGTTAGAACCGGGTTATGCCTAGATTTGCCCGTTGGGTTTGATTCGTACGGTTTGGTGATAAACTGATAACAATTTCTAAAATTGTACTTATTTTCCAGCACTTCATCCGTCCTTGTAGACCAAATCGCTGCCACCCGAATCCAGCCAATCACATCGGGCGTGTGCAGCACAAAAGACTGGAAGAGCCAGGTGCGATCGACTGAAATTTCGTGTGTAGGATGTCTTTGCAAGTGACGGGAAGGTGCTGGAGGCATGACAACCTGGGATCCTCATCTGACAATGAAATCCGAATGATAAACTGATAAAAAAGAAGCAAGGAACATCCCGAATTACCATCAATCATGGAAAAACCCGGAATGATCCCACTACTTCCATACATCACTAGAGCTTTTGCAACAACGACTACTAATAACTAACTGATAAACTGATGAACTGATAGTATCGTGCACCGTCCCAACACCTCTGAGCAATTAGTAAAAAAAGATAAAAACAGAAAGAAATTTCCCGGTCTCCGCCAGTTCGCCAAAAAAGGCGCGTTCTCGTCAGAAGACGGTAACAAACCGGAGCGTATATCGCTTGAAACGGTTGATTTTTGAACTTATCATTGATTTTATGCGTTTGATTAGGTGATAAGGTGATAAGTTATCAATCCATATCAGAATACATGAAGAAGAAGCGAGAAGAACATTCAGAGTTTCAGCGTGTCCACCTCCGGATGTTTCCAGGAATAGACTCCCAGAAGCTCTCACAACATTCTATACTGATAAACTGATATGATAATAAATACAATTTCTCATCCGCAGATGACATTTGAAATCCTAACTCTAGTTACCGTAAGCAAGGAACATCCCGAATTACCATCAATCATGGAAAAACCCGAGATGATCTCACTACTTCCATACATCACTAGAGCTTTTGCAACAGCCACAATCTTAGAGATAACTGATAAACTGATAAGTTACTGAAAGGGTGGTGTTGCTGGCAACACAATTTTTACAACTACTGATAATGTGACTACAAAGTGATTGTTCAACTGATAAATGGGTCGTCTAACGACCAATTTCGCACAGGCTCTTACCAGCTGTAACAGCCGATTTTAAGATGGTTCAACTGATTATCAGTTGACAAGGGTGGTCACCTATTGTGACCAATTTCGCCAGGCTCTGACCAGTATTCTCCGGCATTTAAAGGTTCAGTTGAACTGATTATTTGTTGATCAATGATAAGGTGATAAGGACTATCAACGACAAACTCGCGTGAAATTACAAAAGCTGCAGAAACCATTCCGAATTACCATCGATCATGGAAAAACCCGAAATGATCTCACAACTTCTATACGACAGAGGTTCAATCTTCACTCATTGATTACTGATAAACTGATAAACTACTAAAGCTACTACTACTGATAATGTGACTACAAAGTGGTTGTTCAACTGATAGTGGGTCGTCTGACGACCAATTTCGCACAGGCTCTTACCAACTATAAAAAGTCGATTTTAAAAGGGTTATCAGATGATTATCAACTGATAAGGGTGGTCACCTATTGTGACCAATTTCGCCAGGCTCGGACCAGTCTTCCCCGGCATTTAAAGGTTCAGTTGAACTGATAAGGGAGGATATGTTAAAAGATTTGCCCGTTGGGCTTCAATAATCTACTGATAACTAATGAACTACTGATAAACTGATAATGGAGTCCTACTTCTTTTTAGCCTAATTTATCACTAGTTTTATCACAAACCTGATAAAATTTGCAAATCCATAAATCGATAACCACGACGAGACGAGAAAGGGGAAGAGGGCAGAATGAGTGAGTGGGCCAACAGTGGGCCAACTTTGGTCAAAACAAGACGTGTCGATGGCCTAGAACGCGGCCCATGGCACACGAGAGAGTGTGCGATGGGGGGAGAGTTTCGTCTGCCGTGCCTGCCGTCTCCCGTCATCTCACACTCTCTAGACACTCGTCCACTGACCCTTTTGTCTATCGATCCGCCGTTTTATTGCCAAAACGTAGATTTAAGAGTCTAGGTTCCCTGGAAAGTGAATTCACGTGAAATTTGAAGATTCAGGATTCAGAAGACGTGACGTCATCTGGGGGGATCAGTGATAAGCGGGCGTTAAAACTGTTCAGACGGACTTCTCGTCGTCTCCGTCGAGCGTCGTGTCCGTCTCCACGTCTTCGGCTTCTTCGTCGTCGTCATCTGACTATCTTCAGAAGCGACAAATCGTGATGGATCCACAATCGTCATCCGTGTCGCATGGCGGCTGCAATTTCGGGAATTTGAGCTCAAGATTCCGAATCCTGACGAAATTTGGAGTGTTTTGGGGGTAATCTCGCCCTAGTTAGCATTTCAGAAGACGTGACGTCATCTGAATTCTGAATTCTAGAATTTCACTGAATGAGGATTGAATAGGTTAGAAACACGCCAGATTTGACAGAGATTTCAAAAAAAAAAAAGCTCTTTGAATTAGAATTCATTTTTCTTCTCGAATTTCAATTGCACTCCACCAAACGATGCTCCTCTCTCATTGCCCTAAACCTGTATGAGCAACATTTGAAGAATGTCCAAAATTCCTGCAATTTGGCCCTAGTTTTGAATCTGATATAATATTCGACATTTGAAAAATGTAGTTAATTGGCATGTCCGAGAGCGGATGCGGCAAGGACTGGTGTGCTTTACGGTAAAGCCTTTACCTTCTCATTATGCCCAATCGATAAATATTTTTGCTAATGAGCTCCCAGATGTCCCGGTGCTCTGTCCGGTGCTCTGTGCCTTGCTTCCGTTAGGAATGTTCCACCCTTTTCATTTTGCGCTTCTCATTCATATTTCGGGCTTCTTTGTTATCAGAATTATCAATTTTCAGATGGCTTCTTCAACAGAAGTTGTTAAGACGAGCAATGGAAACGATAAAGGGGTTGGATATCACTACATTTTGACAAATTTTTTGAAATTTTTATTTCAGGACATAAGTTGCTCTAACTGCAGCGTAGACAAGTCGCGTAGATGGTTGAAGGACGCAAAAGGGAATGTCATCTGTAGGACTTGTCATCGTTGGTCAGAAAAACACGACGTGAGTTTTTCATCAGTTATATACACGATTTATCAATAAGCAATCAGGGAATGACCCGCCCGACTGATAAGGCAGAGCGGGATCGTATTAGGTGCGCCAAGCTCAAAGAAACTCTTGAGAGAAAGCGTCAAGAAGAGCAATTTGGGACAGAGGAGATCGATGAAGCCGGAGAAGTCAGTTGAATACAAATTACCTGTTGAGATGATGTTACATAATCTTCAAAATTTTCATTTCAGGGCAAATGTTGCTCTAACTGCAACGTAAAGAAGTCGAGTAGATGGAAGAAGAACGCAGAAGAGAATCTTATCTGTTTGAATTGCCATGAATATCCAAAATATCACGGAGTGAGTTTCTCATCACTTATGTATTTACAATTTCGATGAATACTTTCAGGGAATGGCCCGCCCGGCTGATGAGGCAGAGCGGGATCGTCTTGCGCAGGCCAAGTTCCAGGAAACTCTTGAGAGAAAGCGTCAGGAAGAAGGGAAGAGTGGGGTAATATGATTCTTAGGGTTTCCAGTTCAAAAAATTCATGTTCTAGAAACATCCATGCAAAAATTGCAAGAGAGAGGATCTGTTGATGTGGGTGAAGAATGGAACTGGAGGATACGATTGCATCTGCAGAAATTGTTATCTTTATTTTGAGAAGAAAGGGGTGAGTCTATGAGTCACGGCCATCTGATGAGTATTTGTGTTTCAGGAACAACGACCAAGAGATCTAGAATTTCTGAGAATCGCCAATTTGAAAAAAGCCGCCGGAAGAGTCTTCAAAGCGGCGAAAAAGGGGAAGAAAATTCCAGAATCTGACAAGGATTCTGAAAAAGAGCCGGCGTCAGCACAGTCAAAGAGGAAGAAGATGAGAGTGGCGGAATCGAGTTCAAACGATAGAAAAGAATTGGATTCTAGCGTTGGAGACAAAGTTTCGGGTTCGGCGGCTCATTCGGATGACGTCGGAGTAGTTTCTGAAGAAGCAGAAGTCGAGGAGAATGAGGAAAGTGTCAAGGAAGCGGAGAATGCTTTGATGGTCGAAGGCAACGAGGTATTCGAGGCGGATCATGGATTTGAAGCGAATCAGATTCTTGACGAGGTGGTCCAACAAGGGAATCAGATCCTGGACCAGGTGGTTGATGAGGTGGAGCCACTGGCAGAGCAAGAGGAGAACGCCATGGAAACGCAAGATGCCATGACGGTTGAAGACGAAGTGCTGGAGATGAATCCCGGATTCGAAGCGGATCAGATCCTTGACGAGGTGGTTGATGATCCGGAGGCCGATCAAGTCGAAGCCGATAACGTCGAGATGGTCAACCAGCCGGTGGTGCTCCAGGGAGCTGCTCAGCTGGTTGCCGATGAGGATGACGATGTGATCTGTATCGGAACAGTTGCCGCCCCACGATTGATTCCGGCTATTGAAAAGGACGGACAGCTTCTTGTGGTTAGACCAAATCGGTTGACTTCGCAGGTAAGCCCAACCACTTGGTACTTCATCTTTCAATACTTTTCAGGCAAAGACATTCTTCGGAAGACTTCCTCGTCATATAAGCCGCATATCACTATCATTTCTCTAGAACCATTAGTGATAGCAAAAAGTGATCAACTGCAAAGTTGTAGAGTAGGTTTTGTTCTACAAGTTTGCAATTGACAACTTTTCCTTATCTCGTCTTGTTCTTACGATAAATTACTCCTAATTCTGTTGTAACCCACCTAAACACATTTTTTTTTCTATCTTTCAAACCTGAGGCTTCTGCTCATTGCTACCGTATCTTCTCACTATCATATCTCTAGAACCATTAGTGATAGCAAAAAGTGATCAACTGCAAAGTTGTAGAGCAGACAGTGATCTATAACTTTGCAATTGACAACTTTTCCTTATCTCGTCTTGTTCTTACGATAAATTACTCCAAATTCTGTCATAACCCACCTAAACACATGTGTTTTTCAATGTTTCAAACCTGAGGCTTCTGCTCATTGCTACCGTATCTTCCCACTATCATATCTCTTGAACCATAAGTGATAGGGAGAAGTGGTAAACTGCAAAGTTGTAGAGCAGGTTTTGTTCTATAACTTTGCAATTAATCACTTTCCCCTATCTCGTTTTGTTTTTAAGATAAATGATTCCAAATTCTGTCAAAACCCACATAAACACATTTATATGTATTAAAAGTTCCCCTGTTCTTTTTATCAATCTATTTCCGTATTTCCTTATCTTTTATCATTATCACTATCCTCCTACTGATTTTTCGGAAGCTTTATCTTCCCCCACGAGACATTCCATAAGAATCTCATGATAACTCGCTCCGATTGACTTCACCGAGCTCTGATTCAAAAACTTCATCATTTTCATTCAAATAAACCTTACAAATGTTCATTTTGGGTCACTTTCTATCAAATTCTGTTGGATCTGCAGTTGGTTTTCTGGATCCTGAAGATTGTGAAATCGGAATTTTATCCGTTCCTTATCACTAACCCATTGGCCCCAGTGCTGATTCACTCTGAGCTACCGTAATCCATATCCAAAACCGATCACTTGCCGGAAAGGGTACAAGTGCTCATCACCAAGCATATCAATCGATTATTCGGCACATCGTCAATTGCCTCACACCTTCAGCTGCCGGCCACACGAAGCATACACGTCTGTCTGCGTCTCTCACTTTTCCCCACTATTTCTCATCGTCGTTTCTTTCACTGTCTGCGTCTCGTCGCAATCGGAATTCATATTCTTTCGAAACTTCCTGCAGCTTTTCGACCCCTTGCTTCTGAATTTTATAACTTGCTATCAAACCAAATCATTCAATTTTTGCATTTTATCAGTTATCCTTATCACCTTATACTTGTTCCCATTGTCACACATTAGCTTTATTATCGAAACTTGTTTCTATGTTTGGTTCCTTGGCTCATTGGCTCTACAGAGCCTCAATTTCAATTATTATCATTTCTTGTTGCTAATAAAACTGATAAATCAATATCACATCAAGCTAAAATCTCAAATCCCCTGTGCGCCAATTCAAAAGTTCATAAGCTGCAACTGCGCCCCATCGAAAGGACAAATGGAGCGCCGTTCAGATGGCCCAACACAAACATTGGCCTAAAATTTGTCAATTTCTGGTTCTTTCAGACTCTCTTATTTTAGTTTTAACTTCCTATCTAACTTCCTATCTTTTATCACATAAAATCATTCAATCACCCAATCATTTTCGAAATGCCCGCTGTTCTTCACTGTCTGCGTCTCTCTAGGTTCACCATTGTTACCCCTCATCACTCACTCGTCGAGTTACCCTTTACTTGTGACCTTATCACCCCCTTATCACCAATTATCAGATGTTGCCTCGTCTTGGCAACGTGCCAGCTATCTCTCAGTGTGTCTGCGTCTCATTCTCTCGTCTTTCGTGACTTTTCCACTCATTTCCCCAATTCCAACCTACTTTCAGATGGATCCTGCAAGTAATGCAATAGAAAACAACCCAGTTTCACCCGAAAAAAAGGTTCAGAAGAGAAAGGTCAGAGTAGAATTTCATACATTATACCACATAGCTTATAGCAAGGAAAATGCTACAACTGCAAGAGTACCAAAGCATACCAATTTTATCCGTGTAAAGATGGAACTGGCAATAAAGAATGTTCATCATGTTACGTCTTTAGACGTCGTAATGTTAGTTTTTTTCGTTTTTTTTGAATATCTGCTTTTTTTGAACTTTCAGGGTGTCGCCCGTGACCCAGATCCCGAGAAAAACAAAGAATTGGGGTTCAAGATGCGGGAAAAGACTAACGTGAGTGTTTCAATGATTTGACTGGTTGAATAAATGTTTTTTAGGCGAGGAAGAAGGCAGAGATGAAGGCACGAGGAGAAGTGATAGTGAGTGGCGACACTTGATACATGATTTAATTGAACTTTCAGAAGCCCCGCCCACCTAAGTCGGAAGAGGAACTGAGGAAACTGAAGAAGGCGAATGACAGACGAAAAGTGAGTGATTTCCTGAATGAATCCATTAACACTGACGTTTCAGAAGTTTCGATGTGGCAATTGCACCACAAATGAGACTCCGATATGGCTTAGAAACATTGGCGGTTGTGATCGTGTCTGCAGAAATTGTTACCGGTATTTCCAGGCCAAAAATGTGAGTTGGCATCTTACATGATTATATGATTGGATGGGACTTTCAGATGCATCGCCCATTCAATTTAGAAGTCAAGAGAGACCGTAAACTGAAGGCGGCTGGGAAAGAACCGGAATCTGGTGATGATGGTTCTGCGAAAACGGAGGGAGAGAGGAAGGAGGCTTCAGCTGAAGCTGGATTGGATGACGAGGAGAATGTTGAATGGCAACGTCCAGGGCCTTCAGATGCTAGTAAGAAAAGAACGGTTTCATCAAATCCGCAGCCGCCGAGGAGAAAAAGAGTGACGTTCAACTTGGAATCTGAAGTGATTCCGGAGAAGAAGAAGGCAGAAGTGGTGACGAGGAAGATAAGGAAGGGCATTTTTCAAGGATCTTCGGATTCCGAGAAGAGCAGAGATCTGGTGAGCGTCGGAAGTGTTGAATCGGATGAAGCTCTAAATGATGTGATGCGTAGGCTGAGTACGCTGACTGATGAGCAGACGAGGAAGGTTGTCAGGATGCTGACCAAGAAGACAGCGGCGGAATCGGATTCGAGAAGGGCGGTGTCGAAAAAGACAAAAGTTGTGGATCCCGACGAGTTTGTGGAGAAGGATGGAGTGGATCCGGAGGTGGTGCTCAAGAAGAATCAGAACATGAGATCCGAAGAATCGGAAAGATCCAGGCAGATAGAGAAACCGGCAACAAAGAGGAAGAGATTAGCTGAATCTGATGGATCTGAGGATCTTGAAGTAGCCACTGGAACTGGGGAAAAGCTGATTATGCCTCGGGCGAGAAAGCCACCGGCGAAGAGAAGAGATGTTGAAGCGGATGAACCCTCCGATGCCGATAAGGAGGTTAGTTCTCAAAGTCGCTAAAATTTCCTCTTACACTTTCATTTTCAGATGATTAAACTCCTCGAAGCCGAACTTCACCAACCCATTGCCTCTCTCCAAAAGTTGAGATGTTAGGACACCTGAGACTTCTGCTCGCTGCTACTTTATCTTCTCACTGTTATATCACCGGAACTATCCAAGATATCGAAAAGTTATCAATTGCAAAGTTGTAGAGCAGGTTTTGATCTATAACTTTGCAATTGATCTCTTTTCCCAATCTCGTCTTGTTTTTGAGATAATTTAGACCAAATTCTGTTACAACCCACCTAAACACATTTGTTTTCCTATGTTTCAAACCTGAGGCTTCTGCTCATTACTACATTATCTTCTCACTATCATATCACCGAAACTATCCAAGATAGCAAAAAGTTATCAATTACAAAGTTGTAGAGCAGGTTTTGATCTATAAGTTTGCAATTGATCACTTTCCCCTATCTCGACTTGTTTTTCAGATAAATCAGACCAAATTCTGTTGTAACCCACCTGAACACGTTTGTTGCCTGTTTTAGTCCCCTATTCCTGTTTTCCAGTTGTTTTTATCATTCTATTTCTCTTTTTCCTTATCTTTTATCATTATCACTACCTCCCCAAAATTTGTTGATCTTTGTGATGCCTTAACTTCCCCCACAACACTTTCTATAAGAATCTCATGTTAACTTGCTCCCACTGACTTTGTCAAGCTCTCAATTTCACTGTTTTCATCATTTTTATCATAATAAACACTACCAATCTTTTGATATCAGTCTTTTATCAGTATCTTATAACTCTCTCACCCTCTTTCTCTGCACTCTCTCCGTTCTCCCTGCTCTCTCGCAATGTGACGATCCAGGAGAGGTTGATCGAGCGATGAAAAGCTCGCCCACTTTCTCTGCGTCTCCTCTTATCCCACACTCTCTCACCCCTATTTCACTCTGCACCCTCTCTTGCTCATGTTATCTCTCGTCAACGACAGAAGGAGCAGTGGTCATTCTAGTCAATCTAGCAGACAAGCCCAAGGAATCTCCAGACGGGCCATTTCTCATTTTTCCTCTCCCCACTGCCAGCCGTGCCCCCCTTCTCTCCAGTGCAGACCGGAAAGATGGACTATTCAGTGCTCATTTGGCTGGTCAGCAAACTCGTCAGTAAGATCACGGTAGTTGTGAGGAAACCTGGTTCCGTTCGGTGGACACGCTGAAGTGCTGGGTGGAATCACATCTTCTGTATGATCACACCAAGTTTGCCCTGCTGATTGTGACTGACGGAATCGACGACGACGAGGAGTGGGATGGATGGACTAGTCAGTACCAATCAGCTCTTCTGCAAACCTTTTCAGTGAGATTACAAGAGTTTTGATGTCTGAAGGAAGTTTGCGGCGATTGCTGTGTTTCCTGAGGAAGATGTCACTTCTTGAGTATGATCACACCATGTTTGCTCTACTGATTGTGACTGACGGAATCGACGACAACGAGGATCGGGATGGATGGACTAGTCAGTACCAATCAGCACTTCTGCAAACCCTCTAGTGAAAATACAAGAGTTGTGATGTCTGAAGGAAGTTTGCAACGATTGGTTGTGTTTCCTGAGGACGGTGTCACTTCTTGAGTAGACTTGCAACATGTTTGCCATGCTGATTGGGAACATATTATTTTCTTATTTGTTTTTATATTTTCTCTGTTCGATTGTTTTCTTATTTTATCAAAATAAAATAAACCAGGTTTTTTCCACTCTGAATTCAATGGTCCCTGTGTCACTCATAACTACCGTAATCCTAATCTTTCAAAATCACTCGCGAAAAAGCTTGCCAATTCCAATGCGCACAACCAAACAGCAAAGAATATCAATCGATTATTCGACACATAGCACAGCACCTCGTCCATTGCCTGCCGACCACACGAAGCATAGGCGGCTCTCTGCGTCTCTCACTTTTCCCAACTATTTCCTCTCGTTGCGTTTCTCACTGTCTGCGCCTCGCTATATGCACGCCACCTCGTTTTTCCGTCTTATTCGTTCTGATTTCCTTTCGATTATGACGAACATTTGCTGTTATTTGTTTCTCAGTACCTTGGTTATGAGTTTTATAACTTCAAACAAGCCAAATCATTAATTTTTGGAGAATGTTTGTAATACTAGGTTTTGGCAACGTGCCAGCTATCTTTCTGCGTCTCGTTCTCTCGTCTTCCGTTACTTTTCCACTCAGTTTCCTAATTCCAACAAACTTTCAGATGGCTCCTTCGAGAAAACCAACTAAAAACAAAGCAGCTCCAAGTGGAATCAAGAAGATCAGAAAGAGAAAAGTCAGTTGAGAATTTCAGACATTATACAACAAAACTTATAGCGAGGGAAATGCTACAACTGCAAAAGTACCGTAGCATACAATTTCTATCCGTGTAAAGATGGAACTGGCAATAAAGAATGTGCAACATGCTACGAATATTCTAGACTTCATCCCGTACGTTCTTCCGTGTTTTTTTTTTGAAAAATGACCGTTGTTGAACTTTCAGGGTGCCGCCCGAGACCCAGATCGCAAAAAGAACAGAGAGAGGGGGCTCAAGATTCGGGCAGAGACTCTCGTAAGTATTTCAGTGATTACCTGGTTGAATTAACGTTTTTTAGGCGAGGATTCAAGCAGAGCGGGAGGCACGAGGAGAAGTGATTGTGAGTGATGATTGACCCATTCAAGATTTGAAGATTCACATTTTAGGAGGTTCAATGTGCGAACTGCCATAGAAATAAAGTCTACAAGAGGAAAATGACGGGAGTTAGTGCAGTGTGCAGAAACTGTAGTAATTATTTAAAAAGAAACGGGGTAAGCCGGGTTCACCCATAATCATATATGATCAAATTGGACTTTCAGAAGCCCCGCCCACCTGAGTTGGAAGAGGAACGGAAAGAACTGATGAAGATGAGTAACAAGCAAAAAGTGAGTGATTTCCTGAATTAATCCATTCAACATTGAAATATTGACGTTTAAGAAGTTTCGATGTGACAATTGCACCGCAACTCAGACTCCATGTTGGTTTAGAGGCGTTGACGGTTATAATCGTGTCTGCAAAAATTGTGACTGGTATTTCCATAAAAACGGGGTGAGTTGGCCTCTAACATGATTATATAATTGGATCGGACTCTTAGAAGCATCGCCCACCTGAGTTGGAAGAGCGGAGAATGGAGAAACTGAAGGCGGTTGGGGAGAAGACAGACAACAAGCGTGTCGAAGAACCGGAGTCTGATGGCGATTCCGGAGCTGGGCAAAAGGGAAGGAAGCCAAAAAGAGGAGCGGGGACGGTGTACTCGGATTCTGATGATGGGGGAAGGTCGGAGAGCTCTGAAGGCACGGATTCTGGATCGGATGACGAGAACTCGGAACCGCAGCGTCCAGGACCTTCGAATGCGAAGAGACCGCCGCCAAGGAGAAGACGGATGACTCTGAACTCGGAATCTGATGAGGATGGAGCTGCCGTAAAAACACCAACAAAGAAGCAAGCCATGCCGGCAGAGAGGAACGAGATTGAATCGGATATACCAGAATACGATTATGATTGTCCAGGACCTTCAAATGCCAGGAGAAATGTTGCATCGAATCCGCAGCCACCGAGGAGAAGAATGGCGACGTTCAACTTGGATTCTGATGTGAATCCAAAGAAGAAGAAGGCAGAAGTTGTGATGCGGAACCCCATCAAATCAGATTCGGATGAACTAGAAGACGATGGCGGTTGCCCAGGTCCTTCGCAGCGTCCAGGACCATCGAATTCCAAGAAGAGGAGAGATGTGGTGAGGAGCGTCGAATCGAGCTCTGGCGAAGAATCGGACGAAGTTCTCAATGAGTTGATGAGTACGCTGAGTACGCTGACTGATGAGCAGAAGAGAATAGTTGTCAAGGAGCTGACAAAGAAGACACCGGTGGAGGAGAACCAGAGAGCTGCGGACGAAGAAGGATCGGATCCTGACGAGTTCGTTGAGACGGATGGCGAGGATTCGGATAGTTTCCCGACTAAGCTGACTGCCGAACAAAGAAGGAATATCATGAGGAAGCTTACCGAGACGGATTCCGAAAATGAATCGGACGAAGAAGGATCGGATTCGAGAAGGAAGGTGTCGAAGGACAGAACCGCTCCCATGGATCTCGATGAGGAGGTGGTTCCGAGGAAGATGGTCAAGAGATCCGAAGAATCAGAAGGATCCAGGCAGACAAAGAAGCTGGCAATGAAGAGGACGAGAGGAGCTGATTCTGATGGATCGGAGGATCGTGAAGAAGCCACTGGAACTGTGAACAGGGAGATGAAGCTTACCAGGACACGAGCGAGAAAGCCGCCAGCGAAGAGAAGAGCCGCTGAGGCAAATGAACCTGAAAATGAGGAACCTTCGGATGACAGGTATGCTAAATCCAAAGAAGATCAGAATGAGGATATATTTTTCAGAAGGTTGAAGAAGACCAACAGAGCCGCTCTCACGGAACCTGACAATCTTTTTGTGACCTACTTTGAAGGAGATCTGCAACATGTTGAGGTCTTGAAGAGGGTCCGAATTGAAGTTCCGCTGGATGGGATAAGAGAAGCTGAAGATCGGGAGGATGTAGAAGATTGCAATCATTTGGTTGGTATGGGACCGATATTCGAACGAAATCCTCTTGATGCTTACGAGGGAGCTATGATTGGTAAAGAGGATCCGGAAGTGGAGCCAGGAAACGCTGATGATCAGGAAGATGATGAAGAGGAGATCCAGGAAGCAGCTGAAGCTGGAAATCAAGCGGAAGAATCGGATGATGAAGAGGTTGCAGAGGATCCAGAAGTGATGCCAGACGCCGCTGATAATCAGGAGCAAGCCATAATTAAAGAAGATCTAGACATGGATCAGAGTCACGAAGGAAACTTTGATGAGAATCAGGAACCCCGTTCAATGCGTTTGGAAGATCGTCGAGAAGAGGTCAACACAGATGAAGCTGAAGAGGCCGAGGAGGTGGATGATGAAGAAGATGATGACGTGATATGGGTAGAGGATGTGTTACGCGCAACCACGCCAGTCAAAGTTGATGGGGAAGTGACAGAAGAAGTTCCGAGACATCCGGCGGATCAAGCGGTTGAAGAAGAGGGCATCACAGATGAAACTCAAGATCAGGGCGAGGATGTGGATGATGAAGAAGATGATGATGTGATATGGGTTGAGGATGTGTTAGTCAAAATTGAGGAGGAAGTGGAAGAAGAAGCTGGTGAAAATCGTCAGGAAGAGGATCAGATCGAGGTTCCGCAAGATGGAGAAGCTGAAGATCAGGAAGATGTCGATGGAATCGAAGAAGATCCAGAAGCGGTTGAAGATCGGGCAAATGAGGAAGAGCTGGAAGATCAAGATCAGGAGCATGCTGAGCCAGTAACTGAACCAATAGCTGAAGATCAGATTCCGGGTGTGGAAGTTGTTGCGGAGGAAGCTGCCGAAGATCATGAGGACCATGAGGATGATGAGGATCAGGTGGCAGAGGAAGTTCCGAGAGATCCGAAGGATCAAGCGGTTGAACCCAAGGCAGAAGTTGAGGAAGAACAGGACGAGGTGCCTCCAGGAGTTCGACGAGTCTGTAGATCGAACGAGGTGGTCAACGATCAGGAGATGAAAGAGGAAGCAGCTGATGATCAGGAGCGTGATGAGGAGGAAGCTGGCGAATATCAAGAAGATCGGGGTGAAGCAAATCCAGAGGAGGAGCTACAGAATGAGCCGGATGCTGAACCAGAACCAGCTGATGATCAGATGGAGGTGATGGAAGGGGAAGATCTGGAGCGTGATGAGACGATGCTGATCGGAGGGGCTGATAAGGAGGAAGAGAACCCGGTTGAAGCCATGCCCGTCTTCAAGAAAAAATATGCCTTCTACATGGGAATTCGCTACTCTATAAAGGAATTCTTCGGCTTCATTAACCAAATGTGCCTGCGTTTCCCAGCTCATATGATGTTCTCCGATAAAGAGGAAGAAAAACTCGAACGGGTCTTCATCTTTTATAAAGACTGGGATCAGAAAATGAAGAAAAAGGTGGCAGAAGCGACAAACTTGACTGAAGAAGTGGTGAGCTTTAAAACTATATGATTATCAGAGATAGGGGGAAGTGATCAATTGCAAAGTTGTAGAGGAGGTGATAAGCTACAAGTTTGCAATTCATCACTTTTCCATATCTTTTACAGTATTCGAGCTACCGTAACCCAAAAATCTTGCAGATCTCACAATGGCTTCTTGAACGGAAGGAGTACGAGGAGCCCGATGGAAACGTTGAGAAAGAGGATGTGTTTTGGGTTAAGATGAGAAAACTGTACACTTTCTTAGATGGAGAACTGCCGGTCAAGATACATAAGCAAATCGCCTTTTGGGTTAACGTCACCGTTGCCACGGTACGTTAAGAGCTTGTTTTTGTTTTAATTTCACGTTTTCTAGCTAAGAAAAGAAATGGGATGGCCTGAACCAGAAGTCGAATCCGAAGTTGAGTCAGAAGATGAGATGGATGATGTGGAAGATCAAGATCAGGAACGTGATAAGAAGGAAATGCAGACTGAGCCAGAAGCTGAGCCTGGAGCTGAACCAGAAACAGAAAATGATCAGATGGAGGCGGTGGAAGGGGAAGATCAGGAGCGGAATGAGCCCATGCCGATCGGAGGACCTGTTGAGGAGGAAGCTGGCAAAGATCAGGAGGAAGCGGATCCAGAGGAGGAGCTTCAAAATGAGCCAGAAACTGACCCAGTTGCTCCTGAAGATCAGATGGAAGCGGTGGAAGATGAAGATCAGGACCCCATTCTCGCCCTAGGACCTGTTGAAGCTCGCGAAGATCAAGAGGATGATGAGGATCAGGTGGCAGATGAAGCTCAAGATCAGGCCGAGGATGTGGATGATGAAGAAGATGATGATGTGATATGGGTTGAGGATGTGCCTTGCGCAACCATGCCAGTCAAAGTTGAGAAGGAAGTGAAGGGGGTACAGAATGAGCCAGCAGTTGAACCCGAAGTCGAGCCAGAAACTGACCCAGTTGCTCCTGAAGATCAGATTCGAGCTGTGGAAGATGAAGATCAGGTCCTCATTCTCACCGAACAACCGGTTGCCGAGGAAGCTGCCCAAGATCATGAGGAAGATGATCAGGAGGGAACGGATCCAGAAGCAGCTGAAGATCAGATGGATGCGGTGGAAGATGAAGATCAGGGACTGGATGAGTCCATGCCGATCAGAGGACCTATTGCGGAGGAAGCTGCCAAAGATCGTGAGGAAGAAGATCAGGAGGAAGTGGTTCCAGAGGAGGAGAGGCGGACCGAGCCAGAAGCTGAACCAGGAGCTGAGCCGGAACCAGCTGATGATCAGATGGAGGTGGTGGAAGTCGAAGTTCAGGAACTTGATGACCTCATTCCTGTAGAAGGACCTGTCACAGAGGAAGCTAGAGAAGATTGTGAGGAAGAAGATCAGGATGAAGTAGATTCAGAGAAGGAACTACACACTGATCCTGAAGCTGAGCCGGAAGTAGCTGATGTTCAGATGGATGCGGTGGAAGATGAAGATCAAGGGCGGGATGAGCCCATGCCGATCGGAGGACTTGTTGCGGAGGAAGCGGATCCAGAGGAGGTACAGAATGAGCCAGCAGCTGACCCAGTTGCTCCTGAAGATCAGATTCCGGCCGTGGAAGATGATAATCAAGAACGTGATGACCTCATTCCGGCCGGAGGACCTGTTGGTGGCGAAGATAAAGAGGAAGCGGATCAAGAGGATAAGCTTCAAGAAGTGCCAGATGCTGAAGCCGAAGTTGAGCCTGAAACTGACCCAGTTGCTTCTGAAGTTCAGGTTCCAGCTGTGGAAGATGAAGATCAGGAACCCATTCCCGCCGGAGAACCTGTCTCGGAGGAAGCTGCCAAAGATCCCCCGGTGGAAGCTGAAATTCAGAATGAAGAAGTGAATTCGAACGCCCCTCTATCGCAACCGACTCCAGTTGACCAGGACATGTGGAACTCGTTTCATACGATCCATAGAGTGGGGAGATTCGAGATCAGCTCAACCGGCCTTAAAGTGAAGACGACGCCCGTTCATCCATCGGTAAACCTTCCGATAGTTCCTGACGAGGAAAAACTCGACCTTCCTATTTGGTCTTCTCCCGCTTTCAATCCACAAATCAACCAATTCTTCTTCTACCCGAATGTTGTTGGCTCGATGACCGACTTTTTCAACCGTGTCATGCGAATCCGTACCAATCTCCCGGATAATTTGATCTTGGTGAATCAGAATGAGAAGCTTCTGGAGCGCGAATTCGTTTGGATTCAGGACTTTGATAAGTATCCGAACTTCAAGAAGAAGCTGGCGGAAGCGACTAGGCTGATCGAGCAAGGGGTATGTTTTCTGGCTCTTTTATCTAAAAAACCATGGGAGATAGAAGAAAGTGATTAATGACAAACTTGTAGCTTATCACCTCCTCTACAACTTTGCAATTGATCACAATCCCCTATCTCTAATAGTTCCTCAGATGTATCACTTCTGAAATATAGTAACCCTCCCTAAACACCTAATCTTTCAGCTAACAACATGGTTCAATGAACGGACCGAATTCGAAGTAACAGCCGAACCAATCGACATTGAGAAGATGGACTTCGTGACAAAGATGGAAAAACTCGTGCACTTCTTCAATGGATTTGTTCCAGAATCGATCTACGCCAACATTGCCAATTGGGCGGAAACCAACTTTTTGCAAGTGGTGTACTACTTGGAGGCCAGGAAAAAGATGAAGTTGAAGGCATTGGCGGCTCAGACCTCTTCTACCTAAATCAACCCCCTTCCCCTCAATTCCCCCAATTTCTCTTTTGATCTTTCCATTTCAACAGGTTCTTATCACTGTTATCACTTCCCTGAATCTCTTTCGCAATTTTTGTTACTTTTTTTCCATTTTTCTAATGAATTTGATTACATACCTCTTGTCGCTTCGGGACCCAACCCAAGACCGTAATCCTAATCTTTCCCAATAATTTGCAAGACAGTTTACCCATTGCAAGTGCTTATCACCAAGCATATCAATCGATTATTCGGCACATCATCCATCGCCTCACACGTTCAGCAGCCGGCCACCCAAAGCATAGGCGTCTGTCTGCGTCTCTCACTTTTCCCAACTATTTCTCCTCGTTGCGTTTCTCGCTGTCTGCGTCTCTCACATTTCCCAACTATTTCCTCTCATTGCGTTTCTCACTGTCTGCGCCTCGCTATATGCACGCCACCTCGTTTTTTCGTCTTATTCTTTCTGATTTCCTTGCAATGTTTTGCTTCTCGGTCCCTTTTTAATGAATTTTATGACTTCCTGGCGTGGTATTAAACTAAATAACTTCGTTTTCGCCAAAATCGCTTGTCTTGGCACCGTGCCAACAATCTGCTATCTTTCTGCGCCTCGTTCTCTCGTCTTCGTGACTTTTCCACTCATTCCCCAAATTCCAACCAACTTTCAGATGGCTCCTTCGAGAAAACAAGCTAAAAAAAAAGCAGCTACAAGTGGAATCAAGAAGATCAAGAAGAGACAGGTTAGTTGAGAATTTCAGATGAATTATACCACATAGCTTATAGTACGGAACATGCGTCTTCTGCACGAGGACCGATTCGGACAGATTTTATCGTTCTAAAGATGGATCGGGAAAAAAAATATGTAACGCATGCTATTCTGCTGCTGGACGTCGTCGTAGGGTAGGTTTTCCCACTTTTTGAAAAATTACCGTTGTGGAACATAACATTCAAACGAGTTCTAGCGTGCTTTCAGGCCAAATCATTCAGGCTTGTCTTGGCACCGTGCCAACGAACTCTCGGCGTGTCTGCGTCTCGCTCTCTCGTCTTTCGTGACTTTTCCCTAATTCCAACCAACTTTCAGAAAGCGGAAAAGGCAACCGAAGGCAATCCAGTTCCACCTGAAGACAAGATTAAGAAGATCTGGAAGGTCAGTTGAGAATTCCAGACATTCAAAAACATAAATTACAGAGAATATGCTCCAACTGCCCAAATACCGAAACACAGAAATTTTATCGTGTTCCAGATGGATCAGGAAACGAAAGATGCATGACATGCTATTCCTATTTTTTAGTTCATGTAAGTGTTTCCATTTTATGAGAAATTACCGTTGTTGAACTTTCAGGGTGTCCCCCGAAACCCAGAAACTATCGCGAAGAACAGAGCATTGGGGCGCGAGATGCGGAAAGTGACTCTCGTGAGTGTTTCAGTGATTTGACTGGTTGAATGAACGTTTTTTAGGCGAGGAAGAAGGCAGAGATGATAGCACGAGGGGAAGTGATCGTGAGTGTTGATTGACCCATTCAAGATTGAAACATTTACGTTTTAGAAACATCGATGTGACAATTGCGGCACAGATCGGAATCGTGATTGGTCTTTGAACGTTGGCAATTTAGGTCGTGTCTGCAGCAACTGTAATAATTATTTCAAAAGAAACGGGGTGAGTCGGGTTTATTCATGATTATATGTTTGACTTGGACTTTCAGACGCATCGCCTACCGGAATTGGAAGAGCAGAGAATGGAGAATGTGGAACTGAAAGCCGCTGGGAAGACATTGAAGAAACGTCTATTTGCCAGAAACCCGAAGCCTGATGACTCTGAAGCTGAGAAAAAGGGAAGGAAGCCGAGAAGAGGAGCGATGATTTTGGAGTCGGAGTCTGAGGATTCGGGAAGTTCGGAGAGCTCTGAAGGCACGGATTCTGGATCGGAAGATGAGAACTCGGAACCTCAGCGTCCAGGACCTTCGGATGTGAGGAAGAGGAGAGCAGTTGCATTGAAGTTGCCGCAGTCGCCAAGGAGAAGAAGGATGAGGTTGAACTCGGAATCTGATGGACATGAAGCTGCTGGAAGAAACCCGACCAAGAAGCAATCTGAACGGGCAACAATGAAAGAGGTTGAGAATGGACCAGAATTCGATTACGATTGTCCAGGACCTTCAAATGCCAGGGTCGAATCGGATTCCGGCGAAGAATCGGATGAAGCTCTGAATGAGTTGCTGAGTACGCTGACTGATGAGCAGAAGAGAAAAATTGTCAAGAAGCTGACCAAAAAGACAGCGGGGGAGAAGCACCAGAGAGCGGCGGAATCGGACGAAGAAGGATCAGATTCCAGAAGGGAAGTGGCGAAGAAGGCAAATGGAAAAGTTGTGGACCCCGACGAGTTTGTGGAGAGAGATGGCGAGGATTCGGATAGGTTTCCGACTGAGCTGACTGCCGAACGAAGAAGGAATATCATAAGGACGCTTACCGAGACGGATTCCGAATCCGAAGAGTCGGACGAAGAAGGATCGGATTCCAGAAGAAAGGTGTCGAAGAAGACGGACAGAACCGCTCCCAGAGATCTTGATGATTTTGACTCGGAAGTGATGCCGAGGAAGAATCTGGTCAAGAGATCCGAAGAATCAGAAGGATCCAAGAAGACAGAGAAGCTGGCAAGGAAGAGGACGAGAGGAGCTGATTCTGATGGATCGGAGGATCGTGAAGAAGCCACTGGAACTGTCAGCAGAGAGATGAAGCTTTCCAGGACACGAGCGAGAAAGCCGCCAGCGAAGAGAAGAACCGCTGAGGGAGATGAACCTGAGAATGAGCAACCCGGACCTTCGGATGCTAGGTATGTTAAATCGAAAAAAGATCAGAATAAGGAGTCATTTTACAGAAGGAAAGTGTCGAGAAGGATGAACAGCGCCGCTCCCACCGAACCCGACAATTTCATCGTGACCTACTTTGGAGGAGATCTGCAACATGTGGAGGTCTTGAAGAGGGTCCGAATTGAAGTTCCGCTGGATGGGATAAGAGAAGCTGAAGATCAGGAACATGTGGAAGATTACAATCATGAGGTTAATATAGGACCGATATTCGAGCGAGATCCTCTTGATTATCACGATAAAGCTATGATTGGTCAAGAAGATCCTGAAGTAGAGGCGGGAGGAGTCAACGGTCAGGAGGATGATGACGAAGATGATGGAATTGAGGAGGATCGGTGGTTGGAAGTTATTGGAGATCAGGAGGATGAGGAAGAGCTGACTGATGTAGAGGTGACTGATTCGAACGAAGAGGAAGAGGAAGAGCTGGAAGATGCAATCAGGAGGGAAGTTCCGGAAGCGTTTGAAGATCAGGAAGATGGTGAAGAGCTGGAAGATGAAGAGAAGGATGATGAGCATGAAGAAGATCCAGAAAAGGTCCAGGAAGCAGCTGAAGCTCAAGATCAAGCGGAGGAGAACAATGATCATGATCAGATTGAAGAATCGGATGAGGAAGAGGTGGCAGCAGAGGATCCAGTGATGGAACCAGAAGCCGCTCACGACCAGCAGGAAGCTATGATCGATGAAGAGGATCCAGAATTGGAGGCAGGAGGAGCTGATGATTCAGACAAGATCCAGGAAGCAGCTGAAGCTGGTGATCAGACGGGACGGAATGATGGTGATGATCAGGAGGAAGACGAGGTCGTCGAGGATCCAGAGCAACGCCAGGATACAGATGAAGCTCCAGAGAAGATCCAGGAAGCAGCTGAATCCGATGATCAGGCGGAATCTATGATCGGTAAAGAGGTTCCAGAAGTGGAGGCAGGAAACGCTGATGGTCAGGAGGATAATGAAAAGGAGATTCTGGTAGCAGCTGCAACTGAAGATCCGGCGGAGGGGAACGATGATGAGGAGGATCCAGAGGTGGTGCCAGAAGCAGCTGATAATCAGGATGAAGCCATGATTGAAGAAGATCTTGATATGGATCAAAGTCACGAAGGAAACTTTGATGACAATCAGGAGATACCCTTGGAAGACCGTCAAGAAGAGGTCAACACAGATGAAGCTCAAGATCAGGTGGCGGAGGTGGATGAAGAAGAAGATGATGACGTGATATGGGTTGAGGATGTGTTACGCGCAACCACGCCAGTCAAAGTTGAGGAGGAAGTGGCAGAAGAAGTTCCGAGACATCCGGCAGATCAAGCGGTTGAAGAAGAGGACATCACAGATGAAACTCAAGATCAGGCCGAGGATGTGGATGATGAAGAAGATGATGATGTGATATGGGTTGAGGATGTGTTAGTCAAAATTGAGGAGGAAGTGGAAGAAGAAGCTGGTGAAGATCGTCAGGAAGAGGATCAGATCGAGGTTCCGCAAGACGGAAAAGCTGAAGATCAGGAAGATGTGGATGGAATCGAAGAAGATCCAGAAGCGGTTGAAGATCGGGGGAATGAGGAAGAGCTGGAAGATGAAGATCTAGAGCATGCTGAGCCAGTAATTGAACCAATAGCTGAAGATCAGATTCCGGGTGTGGAAGTTGTTGCGGAGGAAGCTGCCGAAGATTATGAGGACCATGAGGATGATGAGGATCAGGTGGCAGAGGAAGTTCCGAGAGATCCGAAGGATCAAGCGATTGAACCCAAGGCAGAAGTTGAGGAAGAGCAGGACGAGGTGCCTCCAGGAGATCGACGAGACCGTAGATCGAACAATGTGGTCAACGATCAGGAGATGAAAGAGGAAGCTGGCGAAGATCAAGAAGCCCAGGATGAAGCGGATCCAGAGGATTTGCTACAGAATGAGCCGGAAGCTGAGCCAGAACCAGCTGATGATCATGTGGAGGCGGTAGAAGGGGAAGATCAGGAGCGTGAGACGATGCTGATCGGAGGGGCTGATAAGGAGGAAGAGAACCCGGTGGAGGCCATGCCCGTTTTTGAGAAAAAATATGCCTTCTACATGGGAATTCGTTACTCTATAAAGGAATTCTTTGGCTTTATCAACCAAATGTGCCTGCGTTTCCCAGCTCATTTGATGTTTTCCAATAAAGAGGAAGAGAAGCTTGAACGAGTCTTCATCTTTTATAAAGACTGGAATCAGAACATGAAGAAAATGGTGGCAGAATCGACAAACTTGACTGAAGAAGTGGTGAGCTTTATAACTAGATGATTATCAGTGATAGGGGAAAGTGATCAATTGCAAAGTTGTAGAGGAGGTGATAAGCTACAACTTTGCAATTGAAAACTTTTCCCTATCTTTTACAGTATTCCAGCTACCGTAACCCAAAAATCTTGCAGATCTCACAATGGCTCATTGAACGGAAGGAGTACAAGGAGCCCGATGGAAACATTGAGGCCGAGGATGTGTTTTGGGTCAAGATGAGAAAACTGTACAACTTCTTAGATGGAGAACTGCCGGTTAAGATACATAAGCAAATCGCCTTTTGGGTTAACGTCACCGTTGCCACGGTTTGTTAAGAGCTTGTTTTTGTTTCAATTTCACTTTTTTAGCTAAGGAAAGAAATGGGATGGCCTGAACCAGAAGTCGAATCCGAAGTTGAGTCAGAAGATGAGATGGATGAGGTGGAAGATCAAGATCAGGAACGTGATAAGGAGGAAATGCAGACTGAGCCGGAAGCTGAGCCGGAAGCTGAACCAGAAAGAGCTGATAATCAGATGCAGGCGGCGGAAGGGGAAGATCAGGAGCGGAATGAGCCCATGCCGATCGGAGGACCTGTTGAGGAGGGAGCTGATGAAGATCAGGAGGAAGCGGATCCAGAGGAGGAGCTTCAAAATGAGCCAGCAGCTGAACCTGAAGTCGAGCCAGAAACTGACCCAGTTGCTCCTGTAGATCAGATGGAAGCGGTGGAAGATGAAGATCAGGACCCCATTCTAGCCCGAGGACCTGTTGAAGCTCGCGAAGATCAAGAGGATTATGAGGATCAGGTGGCAGATGAAGCTCAAGATCAGGCCGAGGATGTGGATGATGAAGAAGATGATGATGTGATATGGATTGAGGATGTGCTTTGCGCGACCATGCCAGTCAAAGTTGAGGAAGTTCCGCAAGGTGGAGAAGCTGAAGGTCAGGAAGATGTGGTTGGTGGAGTCGAGGGAGATCCAGAAGCGGTTGAAGATCAGGATGTAGGAACAAGCGTTGAAACTGAGAAAGAAGCAGAAAAAGATCAAATGGTAGTTAAGAAGGAAGTGAAGGTTAGACGGCGAAGCTTCCATGAAGAAGAAGTTGGTGGAGATCGTCAGGAAGAAGCAGCTGATGATCAGATGCAAGCGGATCCAGAGGAGGTACAGAATGAGCCAGCAGTTGAACCAGTTGATCCTGAAGATCAGATTCCGGCCGTGGAAGATCAAGAGCCTGATGACCCCATTCCGGCCGTTGGAACTGTTGGTGGCGAAGATCAAGAGGAAGCGGATCCAGAGGAGATGCAGATCGAGCTAGAAGCTGAACCAGAAGCTGAACCAGAAGTTGATCCCGAAGTTGACCCAGTCGCTCCTGAAGATCAGATTCCAGCTGTGGAAGATGAAGATCAGGACCCCATTCCCGCCGGAGAACCTGTCGCGGAGGAAGCTGCCGAAGATCCCCTGGTGGCAGCTGAAATTCGGAATGACGAAACGGATTTGAGCGCTCCTCCATCGCGACCGATTCCAGTTGACCAGGTCATCAGTGATGAGGAAGCAAGGATGCAAATTTTTGAGCATTTTGACAAGAAAATGACATGGCACGTTTGGAACTCATATCATATGAT
Source organism: Caenorhabditis becei (assembly GCA_900536315.3). Taxonomy (NCBI): domain Eukaryota; kingdom Metazoa; phylum Nematoda; class Chromadorea; order Rhabditida; family Rhabditidae; genus Caenorhabditis; species Caenorhabditis becei. The sequence goes on along the minus strand of LR538955.1, from coordinate 1,144,163 downwards.
CCATAGTGTGGGAAGGTTTGAGATCAGCTCAACTGGCATTGAAGTAAAGACCGTTCCATTGGTAATACTTCCGGAAATTCCTAAGGAGGAAATGTTCGACCTTCCCATTTGGTCCTCACCCGCCTTCAATCCACAAACCAACCAATTCTTCTTCTTCCCGGGTACCATCGGCTCGATGAGCGACTTCTTCAACCGTGTCATGCACATTCGTACCAATCTCCCGGATAATTTGATTTTAATTAATCAAAGTGAGAAGCTTCTCGAGCGCGAATTCGTTTGGATTCAGGACTTTGATAAGTTTCCGAACTTTAAGAAGAAGCTGGCGGAAGCGACTAGGCTGATGGAGCAGGGGGTATGTTTTCTATCTCTTTTATCTCGAAAACCATGGAAGATAGGGGAAAGTGATCAATTGCAAACTTGTAGATTAAAACTTCCTCTACAACTTTGCAATTGATCACAATTCTCTATCTTTCATAGTTCCTCAGATATATCACTTCAAAGATACAGTAACCCTCCCTCACTTTTCAGGTAACCCAATGGTTCAACGAACGGACCGAATTCGAGGTCACCGCCGAACCAATCGACATTGAGAAGATGGATTTCGTGACCAAAATGGACAAATTCGTACACTTCTTCGATGCCCTCGTCCCAGAATATATCTACCCGAACATTGCCGAGTGGGCTGGGAACAGCATCAATGAAGTGGCGGGCTACTTGCTGTTCAGGAAGTTGGGAAAGTTAAACGCAATTGCGCCTGTTCAACTTGAAAATGCTGCTCCGACTGAAACCACCAATTCTACCTAATTCCTTTCAAAAATTGCCTTTTATCACTGTTATCACTTCCCAGAATCTGAAGATCAATCACCTTTTATCATTTTTTATCATTCTTATCATTATCACATCCCAGTCACATCCAAACTTGCTCCATTTGGCTCCGCGGAGCTTTCCTCATCTTTTATCTTCTTATCACTGTTATCACTACCCTCTTTCAATTCTCAATCTTTCTTATTTAAATTTTTCTAATGAATCTGATTATTTTACCCTACCGTACCTCCCCCTTTTCGCTTCGAGATCCAGAAAAAAGTTAGCGATAAGTATCGAGTCAACACATTTCCAATTTGAAAAAGAAAAAGAGTCTTTGGTCGTTTTTCTCTTCCCAGACAGTTGAAAACAAGTTCCTCCTTCTTTCCTTTCATCAAAACAATTCACAGCATAAGAGAAAATGACCTACGAACCGACAGTCCGTGCTGCCACTTTTGCGAAGGTAATGCTTCTAGTCCAACTTTGTTGCTCTCTAATTTGATCAATTCTGAGTCAAAATCAGCTGATAAGATGTGCAATCGGTAGGAAATTTTGCGCTCTATAACTTTGTAATTGATCACTTTTTGCTATCTCCACTCCTTATCAAGTTATCAGGCGTTCTAGTGGAGATAGCCAAAAGTGAAAGTTGTAGAGCGCCAGATTTCCTATCAGTTGCACATCTTATCAGTCAATTTCAGATCAATGGAACCTTTTTCCCAATCCTTTCCATCTGCGTCATAGCTTTCGCCCTTCTACATTTCCAAAAAAGTGCAACTCCTGAATTCCGAATCGGCGCTTCAATATGGGCAGCTATCGAGCTTTTCCTACTGTATGTAGTGTTCTTTGAATCGAAAATGTGTCTACCAGTGGGATTTGGCTTTTCAGTGAGTGATAAGCAATCACTGATAAGAGAAAACTTTTTTGTTTAGGTTTTCACAATAGTCGTTCATCTCCCTGCGGTTTTGAGCATTCTGGGGCTCACTGGTGAGTTAAAGAACAATTGAAAAATCAATAATCACCAATTTTCAGTCAAGGAACTGTTCAGCGAAGAACATGAGAAAAATGATGTGAATCCTATGGAAAACAACCTTATAGTTCTAGCAGTTTTAGCAGTTCTTCTGGCTTGTAAGTCATAAAATCCAGCCAAATTTATGATTTCAACGTTCAGTACATGTATTTCGTTCAATTTGCGTCTGGATCATGTACAAATGGTCCCGCAGCCCAAATAACCCGAAATTGAGTGAATATGGAAGACATCCATGACCTTATAAATTTCCTATCTTTTCCACCTCTTATCAGTCAACATTAAATCAATACTGTTTATTTTTCATCAGAACATTCCAGAAGCCACTCTCACAGTTTCTCTTCTCCTTGTTATCAGCATAATCTCCTTGAAAAATTCTCGATACGTTGGGTTACTGTAGAGGAATAGAATCATAGCTGGGATTGGGGCAGCCGTGAAAATTGAGAAGGATATGGCCAAGGGGACTGGAAAAAAGGGGAATAGTCGTGAAGTTTGGTGTAAGGTACGCAAACACCAAGGCTACCGTAACCCGGAGATAAGTCCGAAATTGCCGTGAAATTTGGTGTCAAGTACGCAAACACCAAAGCTACAGTAACCCAATTTACGCAACTCACAGTGTTTGCGTACATTACAGGCTACAGTAACCCTGTTGAGCAAAGTGCGCAAGCTTGAACTAAATGTCGTGAAGTTTAATGTAAGGTACGCAAACAACAAGGCTACAGTAGCCCTATTGAGCAAAGTGCGCAAGCTCGAACTAAATGTCGTGAAGTTTGGTGTGAGGTACGCAAACACCAAGGCTACAGTAACCCACCTGAAACATCCGTCTCTTCCTTGACGAAAAATTGGACATAGGCTGGAAGAGCGATTAGGAGGAAGAAGGGGAATATTATTTTACCCTGAAATAAATTTTTTCGGATAGAAAAAGGGTTTTCCAATAAGTCTTCAGTTGGTCAAAACTCATTTTGAAAATTTTCAAGCCCCGAAAAAAATCGTCAAACTTACATGAAGCATGACCTCATCGATCAATTGCTTGTGAGCACTCGCCGCTTTCTTGCTCATGGTATTCACCTGTCTTTCCAGCTCATAAAGCACCAAAATATACGCAATCATTATTGATAAAATGATAAGACCAACTGAGCAGAAAACCGATGCTAGTAAGCAAATGTAAACTTTCTTGGACGTTAGAATCCATAGAAATGGGTAGCGGAGCAGGAATTGGTGATAAGGAAGGGTCCTTATCACATAATCAGTGGTTTCGGATCTTGGGATATCAGAGGATAGAAATGATAACACTAGGGGGACAGTATTGATAAGGATGAAGCTTGAAACGCTGATAATGATAAGGATTTTGGGCAACTTGAAGGCGGAGTCGGGTCTCGCAACGATTTGGATTTCAATGAATAGCAGAAGAGCTAAAAGTTGGCCTTGGAAGGAGAAAAGGAAGAAGAAGAGGGTCTGAATGATAAGGTGATAAGCTACCAAGTGATAAGATATCAGCCTTACCAATGACCCAATGATCCACCAACCCGAAGCATTTCTCAACCATCCGATACAGTAAGCCCCGGGGGTTGGGAACAGGAAAACTAGGTTCAGTACAGTACCCGCGAAAAGTTGTGATAAGTAGAGTACGAGATGATAAAGCATTTGAATATACTTGTGACTTCTGGTTTCCCGGGAATCCGAGCGGATGATTGTGTAGATTCCGATGAAAGTTGTAAGAGTTGAGAAGATTGATATGATATCAGTTAGGGTGATTTGGAGGTTGTCGGCGAATAGGTTTCGGGTGGAGTTGAGGGAGTTGGACATTCTCTTCTTTTTCTGGGGCTGAATGTTGAAATTGAAGTTTAGAGTCACGGGATGATAGCAGGTGAAAATAAAAATTTGCTTATAGTGTGGCTCGGCAAGAAGCTGATCTTTGTAGCTTTCTCAATCAATGAACTTTAGCTTGAATTTGACTGATAAAATGTGCAATCGATAGGAAACTTTGCGTACTACAACTTTGTAATTGATCACTTTTTGCTATCTCCACTCCTTATCAAGTTATCTTTTTGATAAGGTCACAAGAGATAAAATTGAAACGGTTTATGTATTCACAAAGAAGCTGAACTTTGTAGCTTCTCAAATCAATCAATTCTAGCTCAAATTTAACTAATAAAATGTGCAATCGATAGGAAATTTTGCGCTCTACAACTTTGTAGTTGATCACTTTTTGTTATCTCCACTCCTTATCAACTTATCAAGCCTTCTTATCAAATCACCCAGATTTTTCAATTCAATAGTTTTTCTTGATAATCAGCTGATAAGGAGTAGAGATAGCAAAAAGTTATCGATTACAAAGTTATAGAGCTCAAAATTTCCTATCGATTGCACATCTTATCAGTCAATTTTGAGCTAAAACTGATGGATTACGGTAGATGAAAAGATTGAGCGAACTTGAAGCCAAAAATAACAGGAATACCCCAATAATCAAACCCTTTCTGAGGTAAATGCTAAAATGCGTAATCAAAACCACTTTATCACCTGCCTTATCACGCTTTTGAGAGAATTCCCCTTTTCCTCAGTTGAAAAACACCCTATCACCTTATCACCGAATCAAATAATATCCCATTCACCTTATCAAGTTGTAGATCCTGACATTGACATTGTCAAACATCTCTATCACCTTATAACCTCGTAACCTCATAACCTTATTAACTCACAACCTTATCAGTTTATCACCTTGCCCCCTTATCATCTTGACACCTTATCACTTTATCAACTCGCCCTCTTATCACCTTATCACTTGATCAAATTATATCCCCTTCCACTTATCAAGCTTGAGATTGACTTCACTGAGCTTGCCAAACATCTCTATCACTTTATAGCCTTCTAACCTTAACCTCATCTTCTTATCACCCTATCCTCTCATCACCTTATCACCTTATCACCTTCCAGACTCCAAAATGTTATGAACTCCACCCGCAACCTTCCCGCCGACCAACTCCAACTAACCCTAACCAACATCATCTCCACCATCTCAACAATCACCAACCTCCTCGGTTTCTACATAATCCTAATGCAAAAAACCCGTGAAAACCGCACCTTTACCTACGCCCAACTCCTCTATCAAGTCGTCCTATACCTATCCCAATTTTACGCGGGCACTGTGCTCAATATAGTCTTCCTATTCCCAATCCCCGGTGCTTACTGTATCGGATGGTTGAAACATCTCACTGGGACCGGGGCCCTGGTAGCTTTCATAGTCTTCGACTTGTTATTTTCCTTCCAAGGCGTCCTGTTAGCCGGGCTAATGGTCCTGAAAGTCGGAGCCATTGCTCGCCCCAATTCCCCATTCAAAATGACCCCCTTCGGCCAGAACCTCTTCCTATATCTCCTCTTCTCCCTGCCCCTCTGCTCCCAAGCATTCGTCCTCCTCGCCACCCAATCCACCCGTTCCCAAATTGAACTCTTCCTTTCCAATGAGCATCCATCAATGACCTTTCTCCTCCGATACCCGTTCATCTGGATGCTAACCACTACCCGACACTTTGTGGCTCTTATCACTAACACCTTCGGGTGCATTGGAATCGTGTTTCTTATCTTTTTAATGTGTTTTATCATTCTGATATTCGAGTTGGATTTACAAGTGAATAGTATGAGCCGAGCAACCAACAAGTATCATAAAAAGATGGCGATGGAGTTTTTGATTCATGTAAGTCTTATCTTATCACTTCTTATCACTTCTTATCACCAACTCATTCCAGACCCTAGTAAGCCTCCAATTCTTCGTTCTAGTCCCACTTGTCTTTGTCATAAAGTTTTTCCTAAATGAAGAGACTGATCTGTCCAGTAAGTTAGTTTCCTTATCACCTCCCCTTATCACCTCCTTCCAGTTATCACCGCCATCGCCTTCTCCTTCTTCGTCTTTGCTCCAATCCCTTCCATACTGGTATTCATCCTCAAAAACCCATTCTACCGGGCATTTATCATTGCCAAAGTTGGATTTCCTTGCCGATCAACCCGAAGAATCACTGCTGCCAGAGGTTCTTCAAAGTTTGTGAATTCCCGGGTTTCCGATCTTCGACGCTAATGAAAAATGTTCATTCTCGCCCAAATGCAATACAAAACATGTCCAAATGATACACAAAAGTATGAGGTCAAGATATAAATCACGAATTCCGAAGGTTCCGGAAACAAAATGACTAGAAGCTCTTTGGGAACTGAAAATGCTTGACAAAGGGACATGTGCACGCCGAAGACAGTGTTGCGTTCGGATTCGGGCACATGGATTTGCATGGAATGGGTGACGGCGAGGTCGAGACACCAGAGGCCTGGAAGGAGGGTACAGTGGGATCTTGGTGTAGTTTGGGTCTCGAAGCGATTAAGCTAGGCTGCTGAAGGTACAGTAATCAGAGCTACAGTAACCCGCGCCACAGTAATATGCTTGAATCTTACTGTGCTTTGGGTCTCGAAGCGATCAAGCCAGATTGTTAAAGCTACAGTAACCCTGAACTACAGTAGTCTACTTCTGTAGCGCGCCAGTAACCACAGTAACCTGCGCTACAGTAATATGCCTGGATCTTGATGCGCTTTGGTTCTCGAGCTAGGTTGCCAAAAGGTACAGTAACCAGAGCTACAGTAACCTACTTTTAAAGCTCCCCAAAGATACAGTAACCTCGAGCTACCATCTTGGCGCAATTTGGGTCTCGAAGCGATCAATCTTTCACAGTAACCTTTCATGATTTCTGGGTCTTGAAGCGAAATGGTTAAAGCCTCTCACTTACCGTATCTCGCCGTCGCTATCGCCACCAGGAACACTGGGATACTGTAGTTTTGCTCATCCTTGTGCCCCATCCAACCCATCGGTGAGCCTGGCATCCAGACACTTCCAACTGCCACCAGTGAACATATCTGTTGAACTACCAACCCAATCATCCCAGCTTTAACCAATCCGATCCGCTTTTCCATTATCGCATAGGACACTGCCCCGGCCATTCCTGCTAGGGAGCCGTATGACTTGAGAAGTCCGATTGTGAAAATGGAGAGATTAGAGGAGTTTGAAGCATAGCCAACGGCCAGGTTATCGAATCCCATGACGGTTTTGTAAAAGAGAGCCATTCCGAGAGCGGCGAGGAAGGTTTTTTGGTGGTAGTAGGTGGAGAAGACGCTTGAGGATTTTGGCTTTGAAGAGAGGGACGAAGAATCTGATTCTGATACTGATAACTGTCTCTGATAAGTTAGAGACTTGAAGGTCAACCTCAAAAATATGGATTTTGAGATTAGTGATAAAATACAGCATATTCCGAACACCAGCAATGTCTCAAAGACGCCAAAGGCAGTGACAAGGGCCTAAACGAAACTTGGTGATAAGGGGGCTTATCACTTGGACCTACCCCAACCATCAGGGGCGCCATTATATTCAAAAGTTGGTCTAGACTCGTCAAAGTTGCATTTTCACGGCTCAATGTTTTGCTATCACCCAGAAGAACTATCCAATCACGACTGATAATGGATTTTTCGGCGTTCAGGAAGAGGCGGTTTAGGGAGCAGAAGAAGATGGAAAAGTAGAGGGAGATTGGGGTTGGGTCCAGGGTTTGGGAGACTGGAATGATAAGGTGATAAGGGGAGTAGAGCATCAGCGCGAAAAGGGAGGTATAGCACTTTAGGATTAGTGGACTGATAAGGGAGCTAGGTTACTGATAAGGTGATATCCAAGCTAATTGAGTGATTGGCTTACTGATAAGGTAATTGGTGAACTGATAAAGAGATTGGTTGACTGATAAGAGGCTGGTACAGGAGAATTGGCTCTAGAGCATCGCCTCGAGAAGGTTATGGAACTTGAGGATTAGCGGACCGCTAAGGGAGCTAGATTACTGATAAGGTGATACGCAAACTGATTGAGGGATTGGCTCACTGATAAGATGATAGGTGAACTGATAAAAGGCTTGGTGGACTGATAAGAGGCTGGTACAGGGGAGTTTGAGGAGATTGAAGCTAGAATTGGTGCGAGAGTTGGCGATGAACGCTGGGCGAACTAATAAGGAAACTAGGAGATTGATAAAGTGATAGGGGAACTGATAAGAGCCTAATACAAGTATTGGCTTTAGAGTCTAATCTTGAGGGTTTGTACAAGGATTTCACAAGGAGGGTCGTACAGGGATTTTATGAACTGATAAGGGAATAGCCTCATTGATAAGGTAATTACTGAACTGATAAGCAGATTGGCTTACTGACAAGGGGACTTATCAGATGATTGATAAAAACTTACTCATCATCAACAAAATAGCCATGAGCATACTGAAATTGTTCATCACCACTGTCAAAATTATCGCTGGAAATCATTGAAAATTAATTTTTTCCCTTATTTTTAGGTGTATTTTTTACCATTCCTCCTTGAAATCCGATCAATAACTCCTCCTAAACTTCCACTAAAAACCATCTGAATCAAGCTTTGCGAAAATTGACCTAATGACACGTAGCGCATTCCACCAATGTTTTCCAGTACGATAGAAGAGAAAAATGACCAGGAACGGTCTTCCTGAACCGATTCTTATCAATCTCTTATCACTTCTTATCACTTACAAGACACGTGGAGGTATAAGCGGCGTACAGTAGCCATGTTCGTGACGAGACCATGTTATGTTGGTCTCTTGACCATTTCCCTTTATATACCCTGGATTTGTTGCAAAAGAACTGACCTCACCTCCGAAAAAAGCGGCGATTTGCATAAAAGTTGCACGTACAAGGGATTACTGTAGGTGTGTTGCGTTTTTTTGACCATCCCGGTCATAGTTTTGATCGAAAATCAGGTGAGAAGATAGCTAGCAACGTGACAAGTTTTATAAAACCACCGACATGACTCGATTCCTATTATTGTTATCAGTAAGATATTTATCAAGCTCTGGAATCAATTGAACTACTGCTAATCGATAAGGGTGGTGGATGACTAGCATGGCGAAAGTTGACACCATTCCGTGACAGCTCGCGAAGATAATGGCGATGTTGTTGAGTTCTGGAAGTTTCTTATCAGCGGAAGGATCCTTTATCACTAACGAACCCTGGTTATGATAACCTGATAACACTGATAAGACCGCATAGGCTACTGGACCAACTAGAACGGTCACTGGAATTGAAATCTGGATGATCATAGCGATTTGTAGCCGGGATTGTAGAGAAACTGTTAGCTTCGAAGTCAATTTCATTTTGGCGAAATGAAAGTGTAAAGCGAAACCAAAATAGACACCAATGCAAAACAAATGTAGGTTGTAGGACACCACAACTATCACCAAATAGTTGAACTCTGAGCTCAAGTTCAACCCGAAAACCGGTCGAGTCAACCCGATGGAACATGGCAGGAGGTAAGTGAAAGTGGCGATTGCGGATTGCTGATCGGGTAGCATTATGGTTAATTGGGGGATCATGAAGGTGAAGGAGAAGGTGTAGCTGAGGATGTGGTAGGGGATTCGGAGTTTGCTCCAGATGGAGCCGCCGATGAAGAGGAAGTAGCGGGATTCGAGAAGCACGCAGATGGAGGCGCCGACGGTGAAGGCCTGGAAGTTTGACCTAGATTTATGGGAGAACTACGGGAGATGGGGAAAAGTGATCAACTGCAAAGTTGTAAAAGAGGTTTTGATCTATAAGTGTGCAGTTGATCACTTTTTGCTATCACTGATAAGAAGCCAGATATCAATTGATAAAGTTCAACCTATTGTAACTTCAAAGCTAAGAGAGATAGGGAAAAGTGATCAATTGCAAAGTTGTAGAAAAGGTTTTGATCTACAACTTTGCAATTAAACACTTTTTGCTATCACTGATAAGAAGCGAGATATCAATTGATAAAGTGACAGAGTTGGGGAAAAGTGGCCAATTGCAAAGAAAAAGGTGCAAAGTGCAAAGTCCGCCAAAAGCTGCAACCTTCAATTTCCTCCTACGTAATCAGGTTGAGATATTGTGACTTGTGATTTTCAGAAAACAGATTCTATTCTATGAATCCGTTTTTAGAAGACGTCCTAACTTTTAGAAAGCATCTGAATCCTCGGACGTCTTCTAGAAGCTTCTACATCCTCTCAACTCACCACTGAAAACTGAAAATACACTTGAAAAGCCATATCCAATCCGAAATATGAAAATAGCCCAAAAGTATAGCCAGCCAGAGCCGGAAGAGTCATATAGGGAGTCAGAAACATACTGAAGCAAAAATCCAATACCACTGTCCAAAAGTGCAAGTTTAGCATTGTCCACTTGACACTTTTCATAGATTTCGGTGTTTTATAAAAGATACAGTAGGCGCCAAAGGAATGTAGGAAGATCTCGAGAAAAGTGAAGCAGTGGAGGGTGATATAGACGAATTGGGGTTTGGAGAGGAGGGATTCGGTTGGGGTGCAGTTGTTCATGAGGAATGAGAAGTTTAGGAGATCAGATTCTAGCTACGAGACTCCCAAATTACGGGGAAGTTGGTTAGCGGAGCTTTCTTTCTGCAGTTCAAAGAACAACTGATCCAATCTGCTGGGAAACCAAATTGCTATGAACCTCAACCTTTTTCCGGACTGATAACAGCTCTGATAAGCAGTCTCGATAAGGTTGATGAAGTAGAATCATAGCGATTGTAGAGATGATTCCATGAAAGCACATTACTATCACTGTGAGGTTGTTGAAGATGGTGTTGTGATAGCCGGTTTTGACAGACATGACTGCAAAGAAAACTGGAGCTATCAGGGAGGCGGAAGGGATAAGGAGTTGGGTGATAACAGCGAATTGGAGTTTTGATTGTAGCTTTGCAGTTTGCCGTGAGGTATTCTTAATCTTCCGGAGATACCGCTCAACTGAGAATGCGAAAAACAAACAGCTTCCCGATAAATGAGCAGCGAAGAAGGCGAGAATAAACATCATGTAGTTGAAGTCAGTGCTCAACTTCAATCCAAACACTGACTTCGGGATGGTGTCCCAGGAACATGGAAGATATTGCCGGAAAGTTGATATAGCGGATGGCTGATCCGGGAGCATAAAGAGCATTTGAGGAAGCATAAAGGTCACTGAGAAGGTGTAATTGAATATGAAGTAGACAATGCGCCAGTGGGCCCAGGAGGGACCGCCCATGAAGAGGTTGTAGCGGGATTCGAGGAGAGCGGTTATTGAGGAGCCGACGATCCAGGACTGGAAAGTTACAAACTTAGCTTTAGAGTGATTCTAAAGGTTTCAGAAGGCGTTGTGAGCTTCAGGAGCCATTTCGCGTTCTCCAGGAGCAACGCAAAGTCTATTGAAGGCGTGCTAAGCTTCAGAAGACGTCACAGGCCTTCTGAAGACTAGGTCAAGCGTCAGAATACTAGGTCAAGCTTCTGAAGGCTAGGGTAAGCTTCAGAAGACTAGGTCATGATTCAGAGGACTAGGTCATGCTTCAGAAGACCTTCTAAACTTTTGATGACGTCACAGACTCCAGAAGACGTCACGGGCCTTTTCAAGTTTCTGTCAAGCCTTTGACGTCTGCTGAAGACTCCATGGACTCACCAAAGAAAAGTTAAAATACACCTGATAGACCATATCCACCTCCAACACCGTCAACAACCCCATATCCATTCCCGCGATCGCCGGAAAGAACATGTAGGGGCATATCAGCACTGTGTTCGATAAATCCAGAGAAGCCGTCCAGAAGTGGACATTGAACATTGTCCATTTGACGTGTTGCATGCGTTTTGGCGTTTTGCGAATGATACAGAAGGCTCCGAAGATGTGAATGGGAAGTTCGAAAATTAGAAGGGTGTGGAGGAAGAATCGGATGAATTCGGGAGTGCCAAGGAAGTTTGGGGGAGTGGAGCAGTTCATATAAGAGGGAAATAGAAATAGAAAAAGAGAAAGCTGTTGGAATTCGTCAGTTGTTCGGTAATTTGGTTTTCTTATCTAATCACTACTTTCAGATGGAGCTAGCTCAGAAAAATCAGCAAAACACACTTTATTCAAGCCTTTAAATAAACATCCCTATTAAAAGCATAGTTGAAGATGAAGTAGAAGATGCGCCAAGAGGAATTTCAAAAATTGATCCTTCATCCATTTAATCACCAGAGAAAGTTCAATTATTTGAATATTCGCTGGCTTCTGACTCAATCGATGCGGATGTTGTCCATCTTTTTGTGGAGCGCCTTCTCCTTCTTCTCCTCTTCCTCGTCCGCTGCCTTCTTCACCTCCATCATCTTCTCCCATTCAGCCTCTCTCTGTGCCTTCTCCGTCTGGATGAACTCGGCGATCTCGGCTTCGTTTCCCTTGTGAGCCATCGGCAAGTCAATCTTCTTGTAACTCTCGAGCAACTTGTCAATCACCTCTTCGATCGAGTAGAATCCGTAACCACCCTTGTCCTTCACCTGGTCAAACTCCTGCTGGGCCCTCTCTTTTCCCTAAAAACAACTTGAATTCAAAATGTCTAACAGAGCAACCCTCACCTCCGGGCCATAAACAAACCAGTTGACTCCTCCGCCGTTACAAATCGCCGGAATCGACACGGTGCGGTGCTGGTGCATCGTGGAATTGTCAGCGTTTCTCAGAGTGAAACCGAGGTGACGAGCCAGCAGAGTCATGTCTCCGTCTCCGAAATAAGTCACGCAGACACCAAACATTGGCGGAATCATGTGTCCAAGGGCGTAGAACTTGAGCGTCTCGACAATATCGTACACCTTTTCCTTCCATTTCAACTCTGTCACACGGTGCAAGTAGTCGTCGCCGATAGCCTTCGGGTCCGCCATACACGCAGTCATATACGAGGGTTTCAGAAGTGGCTGTGGCTCAAAAACGTTGGTCAGCGATGCAACAGTAGGCTCCAGCTCATAGACTTCAGTCGACGAAATGCGGTGGGTCCGAGGGTAACCAGAGTGAATCTGCAAGAAAAGCTTGAAGTGAAGTTAGCTAGACTTGCTTCTCACCCTCGCCTGGAACTTGTTTCTGAATGCCAAGGTGGCACGGGTCTGATCAACAGCAAAGTTGTACTTTCCAATGGGCAAAAGGTCGGGCAGATTTTTCTGGATCTGAGCGTTGGTCTGGTACTCCGTAAAGCAGAGAATCATCTTCTCCAAGAGCTGTTGCTTGTCCAGCAGGTAATCGTAGCGACGGTCGCGGCCGCGCTTCTTCTTCCTCCATCTCACCATAAAGAACCGATCCTTCTCGTCCCGATCTAAATCCCGTTTCGCACTTGCCAACGCAAACTCCAGCACTCTCTCGGCCGATTTTCCGTCTGATCCGAGAAGAATCGGGTTCGCCCCAGCCATCAGCAACAGTGTCATCGAGTTCAAGTCCTTCAGACGGCACGCCAGAATCAGTGGGGTGACAAGTTCGCCATTGTGAAGCATGAAGACGTCGAGCGGGTCTCCTCTAGTGATCAACTCCGTCAGGTTCTCGTGGTCCGCAGCTTCGACAGCTTTGAAGACACAGTTGGTCTTGTTCGCAACGACTCCTAGCAATTCGTTCGCCTGCAAAAATAGTTTTTTCTTGATTTTCAAAAAATCTTTCAAAAATCAAATGTTTTTCTAACAGAAAGCTCACCTGATTAAAGAAAAAGACACCGCGATTTGCGTAGACCTTCAAGTATCCTCTGTTGCGTTCCAGAAGAGCCGCCGCAATTGCCGCATTTGCTACCTCACCGTCGATCTTCGCCGCCTCCTCGTTCACCAAAAAGTCAATTTGGTTGGCCCGAGCTTCTTCATTCGCTTCCACGAGCTGTCCTTTAGCATCCACCAACTGTCCCTGCGCGTTCACCAACTGCTTCTTCAGATCCTCGTTTTCCTTATTCCTCTTTTTCAACTGATTATCCTTCTCAATGTCTGCCAAGTCCTTCTCCTCCTTATTCTTCTTAGCTGTCGCTAGCATCTTCTCCATCTCCTCGACATGTTGTTTGTGCTGCTTGGCCAACTCTGCCTGGTATTCCTGCTTCAGTCGAGCTTCTCTCCGTTTCCAGAAAACAAACGACAGGACCAAGGCAAGAATGACTGAGAGGAGGCTGGCAAGTGTAGGAGTCAAGTAGGTCCACAAGTCGCTGTCTGGTTCCCTGAAAAAGCCACTGATTAGAATCTCTTATCAAATTGATAAAACTCACTGAGTTACCAATGTCTGAGGGCCTTGGATTCTGGAGATGCCGAGGACATGATCGAAGAATGCTCTGATCGGGTTGAGAGTCAGCGAGGCAGTCTTCAGATCCTTCTCCTTGCTAGCAAAATCCAGTTCCAGAGTGCTGAGATCCCGAAACTCGACTGCCGCAGCCTTCACATCCGCATCAGTGCTCTTGGCCAATGACTCCCCAATCGGATCCGCGAACTTCTTCGTATCAATCGGTGCCCCCTTCACCTTCGCCGCCTCGTCGAACACCTTCACCAACGTGTCCCAGTCGTCGTTCGGGAGTCCTTGCACAAACTTTTCCAGCTTCTCCACCTCGACCACCGTATTCTTCATCGCCGCCCGATTCCCATCCGTCCACACATCCTGAGCCACCGCCACCACTGCCGCCGTCACCGAAGCCTTTGCATCCGCCAGTCCAATCACCTTGGTCTTCTTCTCCGAAACCACAGCCATGTTTCGAATCACTTGAACAGCAGTTCCCAACTGATGAGCCACGTGCGAGTCCAATCTAACTGTTGGTTGCCGTCTCGATCGAGTCCCTTCTTTCGTAGTCTGCATTGAGCTCTTCGCCTTGTTTCCAGTTGTCACCACAGTCGAGAGTTCCGTCAAGAAGGTCTTGGTTTCAGTGACTTCTGCTGATTTGGATTGGATCGTTCTGATGTTATCAGCAAACTTGACAAATGAGTCGGTGGCTTGTGCGTCAAACTTCAAGTCCTTGATATCGGCGAGAGCTTTCAGTAGCCCAGTGTCTCCCAGACTCGTCTGAATTTCCTTCGCCAGATCCCAAGCAGCAGTGTCAACGAGAATTTTATCGATACCATCAAAGTCTATTGATTTCCAGGCTTGCATGGTCTTATTCAGAAAAGCGGCAATCTCCGTGATGTCCTGGAGTGCTCTCAAGTCCTTCACTTCCTTATCCACAACCGCATCATTTTCGCTGAGACCGATCAGTTGGTTGATCTGTTGTGTCAGACCAGTCAATTTTGTCACATATTCCGAGTTTTTGACAGTTTCAAAAAGCGATTCCATTTTGGCGATAGTCTGGTCGAACTCTTCAAACTTTAGGCAGAACTTTTCGAAATCACCCAGTCGCTGATGCAACTTGGCTGGTTTCAAAGAAGCTACAGCTGTTCTAATGTTTTCGAAGGATTTGGTGAGTGCAGCCGTATTCTGGACACTTTTACTGCTGACCTGTGCCTGATGGAGGAGATCGGAAACTGTCTTGGCAGCATCTCGGGACGTGGAGTCGTTGGAGAGTTTGGACCAGCTGGATTCCAGTGGCACCACTTTCTCGGCGAACGTCTTCAACTTCTCGAGCTTCGGGACCAGCTTGGCAATGCTCTGTCCGTTTCCGATGTTCTTCTTGAGCCATTCTCCTTTGAGATCTTTGAATAACAACTGAATGTCGCTGACTCCATTCATGAATCCAAGTGTCCGGGAACGAGTCGAAACGAGGTTCAGACTGGCCTCGATCTCCTGAACAACCTTGACCATCTGGGCTCCATTCGTGTCCTTCTGGCTGAGAGTGAGCAAGTTGGCGAGAGACTTCACATCCTGCACCATCAGATCCAGATCACCAGCAAGAACCTCGGGCTTAAGAACGTTCTTGTTGTACTGCTTCGCAATCTCAGAAACTCCCATGATCGGCTTCAGTACAGACTCATACGTATCTTTCAGCTCCCAGAATCTGCCCAAAACCTTCACATCGCCTTGTACCGTGAGAGCTCTGCCGAGTTTTGTCATACCATTTTTGATCATCTGCAGCATGATCCCGTTCGCTGTAGTCTCAGTCGATCGCGCGATGATTTTCTTGGTCAACATGGTGCTGAGAGATTCGGAGAAGGCGAATGATTGGGGAATGTCCAGGTTACTGTAGGAGAAGTCGGGCGTCGCATTGGCCAGCTTCTCCTTGACTTCAGTGACATTCACAGCAATTCCTTTCGTCAGATCGTCCACCTTATCAGTCATCAGCTTGATAGCATTGATCTTGTTGCCGACTTGAACCGTGTCCACTTTGCTGATCGTTGCCTTCTGAATCCCGTCGAACAGAGCGTTCAGATCTTCGGAAACATCAGTGGCATTGAAGGCAAGAAGTGTGTCCAGAAGAGTGGTGGATCCGATACCGAGGAGTTCAGAAGTGATGGCCGAGAATAGCTTCGGGTCCTTGGTGAGTTCCGATTGGACGGTGAACCCGTTGGTGACACGGGCCAGTTCGGCAAGCTTGTCGGTTGCGCTTTTCAGCGACTCTGAAACAGAACATATTGAATTTTTAAAACATTTCGAAAAAAGCTTATCGATTGATTTTTTTTTCAAAAAATGTGGTTTTTTTTTAAGTTTGTAAAAAATTTGGGAAGATTCCAGAAAATTCATCAAAATTTTTTCAATATAAAATTTCAGTATTTTTCTCAAAATTTGTGTTCCCCCAATTTGAAAAGCATTGCGAAATTATCGATTGATTTCCCCAACTTCCCTACTTACTCGTTTTGGTCATGTTGGTCACAGAGACCAGAAACACAAGGAAAAGAGAACTTGTTAAGTTCATCTTGAAATGAATTCAAATCTCGTTTCAAACTGATTATCATTTTTACTGATAAGGCTAAGGGGCCGAGGTCAGTAGGGAAAGGTCACGTTTTTTCGAAAAGGTCAAATATGCTAATTTCCAGAAAAATGGAAGTTTTTTCTCTAATTTTTTTGTAAATTTTCATCAACTTTTGCAACTTTCTAAATTTATCGATTGATTTTTCTGTCTCTCAAAAATTAGTTGTTTTTCCTAGGATTTCAGCCTAGTTCTAAAAAAAACTCATTGAAATTTCTAAATATCGACTGATCCCAATATTCTTTTAATCTAAAAATGTTCCCCCAATTTTGAAAGCATTGCGAAATTATCGATTGATTTCCCTTTTCGCAACTTACTATTCTTTGCAGCGTAGGTTGTGGTCACTAAGACCATACAATAGAGACAACTCTCTAACAACTTCATTCTTCAATGAATGAATTGTAAATCCCTATCAGATTGATTATAACTATTTGTCATCATTTTACTGATAAGGTTAAGGGGCCGAGGGAAGGTCAGGTCAGTAGGAAAAGGTCAAACGCGTTCATTTTCAGAGTTCTCTCACACTAGTTCTCTTCTGAATTTTCCTAAATTTTTTACAACTTGCAAATTTTATCGATCGATTTTTCCGTCTTTAGAAAATTAGGTATTTTCCCTCGAATGTCAGGCATGTCTCATAAAACGCACTGATTATTGATTAAATTTTTCACTTTAAAATTTCAGTTTTTTCCTCAAAATTTGGTTGCCCAATTTTATGAAAACATTGCGAAATTATCGATTGATTTCCCCCTTCCCTACTTACTCGTGTTGGTCATTGTGACCATGATCAGAAAAACTATGATCTTTTTAGGGATCATCGTGAAATAAATTCAGATTTTTGTATCAAACTGATTAGAAGGTGATTTGTCATCATTTTTACTGATAAGGTTAAGGTCAGATCAGTGGGGAAGGTCACTTTTCTCCAAAAAAGTTCAAATCTTCTGCTCCGTGACGTTTTGCCACTGGTTGAAAAGTTGAAAAGTTCACCTGAAAGGAGCTAGTGATAAAAACCCAACTGACAAGTGATCACTGATAACAAAGATAACCAGAACATAGGGATTTTTAAAAGATTTATTCAAACCGAGAAGAGGACAATGAGATAAATGACATCAATGCAGTACTACACTATTGAATCCGAGTAGAGTGTCCAGAAGAGATCCGATACCGAGGAGTTCAGAAGTGATGGCCGAAAACAGCTTCGGGTCCCTGGTGAGCTCCGATTGGACGGTGAACCCGTTGGTGACGCGTGCCAGTTTGGCAAGTTCGTTGGTTGCGCTTTTCAGCGACTCTGAAACAGAACATATTGATTGTTTCAAAAATGTCCCCAACTTTTTGGCATTTTTTCCTAATTTTTATTATCATCAACACTTTACCAGTGCTTTTTTCAGTTCGAAAAGCATTGCGAAATTATCGATTGATTTTCCCCTCCCCTACTTACTCAGTTTGTTTGCGTTGGTCATATTGACCACGAACAGAAGGATGAAAGAACTTTTTCAGTTCATCGTGAAATGAATTCAAATTCCGTTTAAAACTGATTATCTGATAAGGTTAAGGGGACTGATAAGATTAAAAGGCCGAGGTCAGGTCAGGTCAGTGGGTAAGGTCACGTTTTTCCAAAAATTTCAAATTTTTGGCTATGTGAGCCGCTGTTTTGCTTCTTGAAAAATCAATAATCCACATGGAAAATTTTTATATTTTTTTCTAGACAAAAAAAACTTTATTCAAGCCTTCAAATAAACATCTCTATTCACAGTCAATCCACAGACTTGTTCCTTTGTCGCAAACTGTTTCACCCCTACATTGGCCTTCTTAAACGGTCCAAAAGCCACAAAATCATCGAAACTCGGCACGGTTTCTCCAGTGACACCATCCCAGTAGACATTGTAGTACCACAGTTGAGCATCGGCCGGGAGCATTGTGACGGAGTTGCCTGTGATGGTCTGCCAGTCCGCTGGGCCTGTGTAGATGCCGATGAGGATGCCGAGTTGTTGAGCACGGAGGAAGAGACTGTTGAGGAAGTCGACGTTGGCGTTGTGGTCATAGTTCCAGGTCTGGTCGCCTTCGGTCACCTGGAAGAAGGGAAGATTTTGAGCTGGAAGGCCAGGAAGCCTGGAATCCCCGAGAAGCCTGAAAAGCCTGGAAGCCCAAATCCTAAAGCCTGAAAGGCCTGAAAGCCTAGAAGCGGAGCCCGAAAGCCCTGAAAAGCCTGGAAGCCTACCCACCACCCCAAAACCAACTAACCTGAACAAAAACCTGTCTCACATGAATCCCAGCATTCGTCAGCCCCTGATACAACATGTCAAACTGCTGTCCTCCTGTATTCTTCGCCCCGGCATCTGGCTCCATGTAAATGCTCACTCCAATCGCCATATTATTATTCTGCACCAATTTATAAGTAGAAATTCCATCCGTATCCACCAATCCAGTCTTTCCATCCGGCTTGAACCCACGGACCAGAAGGTTACTGTACTTGGCTTGTTGGAGACATTGGATTTGGGAATAGCCCAATGGGACGGAGACATCGACGGCGTAGAGGTACTGGGAGGCAGCAGTGGAGAATAATAGGGAGAGGAGCACCAGTTTGAGGAACATTTTGGCGAAGAATGACTGGAGGAATAGTGTGACAAGAGCAACACAGAAAAGTTCTTATCAAATTGTGAAATAATCTTTAGTTTGGTGTGTAGATTACTGTAGCTTGACCTAGATTACTGTAGCTTGACCTAGATTACTGTAGCTTGACCTAGATTACTGTAACTTGACCTAGATCACTGTTGCTTGACCTAGATTACTGTACCTTGACCTAGATTACTATAGCTTGATCTAGATTACTGTTGCTTGACCTAGATTACTGTAGCTTGACCTAGATTACTGTAGCTTGACCTAGATAACTGTAGCTTGACCCAGATTACTGTAACTTGACCTAGATTACTGTACTTTGACCTAGATTTCTGTAACTTGACCTTGATAACTTCCAGAGCCTTCCCTGCTCCCCTGACCTCCCGTCCACCCCAATCTTCGTCTTCTCCCTTGACACCAACATCCCAATCTGCCTTATCACCTTTATGCTTATCACAATCGTATCCCAAATTGTTATCCTATTCGTTATCACTATCAGAAGACTTGTGATCAAGTATCAGCACCTATCAGTGAACACTTATCAGATTCAGCAGAAGTTCATGAAGGCCATTTTTGTGCAATTTCTGATAACTTTGGGGTTTTTTGCGGCGCCGATTGTGTATTTGTGTTATTCGGTGATTACAAATGTTTTCGAGCAAGGTAGGATTCTAGTACGATGCTCCGAAATCCCGGTGGTCTTTCAGGTCTTAACAACTTATGCTTTATCACTTTGACCTTCTATGGACTGTTATCCACTATCATTATGACAACGATTCATCAGCCTTATCGAGAATGGATTCTTCAAATCTTCAAGATACAAAGAAGCTCAAGAAAAATCGATAATAACCTCAGTAGAAACTCTATAATTTCCATTTTATAAAAAAATGTACATTGTTCCCAATTGCGTGCACATCTAGCAAATACGAGTGGCGGCTTATCAGTGATAAGAAATTCAGTCTACTTCAAACTTTGTACCGTATTGAGGAGTGTTGACCACCATATGACAGTTGACGAGAGCCCACGTGCTCCGACTGATAGTGATAAGGAATTGGGTGTGTTTGGGCTAGTTTAGTTTGAAAAAGAAGGCGATTGGCCTAAAATGTGTTTTCCTGCGATCCTGGCCCAAAGCCTGAAAGCCTGAAAGCCCCGAGAAGCCTGGAAGCCTGAAAGCAAGACCTGGAAGCCTGGAACCCCTCCCCCCCCCC
>LR538955.1:1081157-1123834 GCA_900536315.3 Caenorhabditis becei | reverse complement strand
CTCAAGCTTCAGGTCCAAAGGTTCAAGTCTCAAGCCCCCAGCCCCTAAGCCCAAAAGCCCAAAAGCCCGGCCCAAAGCCCAGAACTTCAGTCCCTTTTCCCTAATCTCCCCTTCAAATCTTCTTCCCCCATCTGACCCTCACGTGTCAAAAGTAGAAGGTAACACATAAAAAAGGGGAACTATCGCCCCCCAGTTCCACTTTGCCACAGTTTCAGTCCTTTACTGTAACTATCTCTCCTCGAAACTAGTTCCCCATCATTATTCTCGAGACACTGTGTGACCTTCTCGAAAGATCTCGTTTCGGGGCTTTACACTGTGTCCTTCTGATGGCTTTTGAAGCTTTTGCCGCCAAGAGAGAGGGGGGTGTGACCCCGTATGTAAGTTACATCTTCGAGATTCTTTCTCACTTCACTAATACTTCAAGTCTTGTCTGACTTAATCCTCTCTCTGAAAATCCATATCCGTCATAATCTCCTCTTCATAATCTCTTCGCTTCGAGACCCATTTCCATTCACCGAATGGCATCATCGGAGACGCAGACAGTCACGCCTAGTTGATTCAAGTGAATTCGGTGTGTTGAAATGGAAAAAAGGGGGCGTGACTTGTACAGTGTGTCTCTCATCTCCGTTTCGCAGTTATGTTACCTAGTCGGCGTGTTTTTCGTTGTGGGACGGTTTTGGCAGTAGGGCGCGGTTGCATCAAGCTCCACTAGAGCCTCTAATAGGGCGCATTTGCACTCTTAACCCTATTCACTGAAAGTTCGGTAGAGCGCACTTGCATCAAGCCTTAGACTAGTCCAATAGGGCGCATTTCCCACTTTTCTAATATTCAACTAATATAATACACATCTCGATCTCCCCCTCCTTTCCCAAATATTCCAGTCTCTCTTCTGTTTGTTCGGCACACTTTGCCCCCTGGTTAGACCCCCGGAAAAGAAGAATAGCGGGTGAGAGAGTGCGGCAGAGTGAGAGATTTAGAGAAGTAGACAATCTTTTAGGTGGGGGCAGGAAAGAGCAACCGAGAGTTAGTTAGCTCTTTTTTTGTTGAAGGGGAGCAGAGGTTACTTGATTTTCATCATTCAATTTGTGTGCATTTCCAGTTGGATTTGAAATTTTTCAATCGGGAAAGTGGTGGGGCCGGGCTTGAATAATTCATTCGGGGTGCAAGTGTTTCGACATTTTTCCCAATTTTTTGAAGCAGAAATCTTGCCCATTTTGGCTCAAAAGAGCTCAAAAATTTCGAGAAATTTTTTTTTTTAATTTAAAAAAAAAATTCTTGAAAAATTGGGCTTTTTTAGCTAGAAATGTCACTTTTTTCAGAAAATTTTTCGAAATTAAAATTGAAAAAAAAAAAAAATTTTCTTCGAAAAAATGTCCCTTTTTAGCTAGAAATGTCTCTTTTTTTGCTAAAAAAATCCTGTTTTTTTATTTCGAAATTTAAAAAAAATTTCTTGAAAATTCCATTTTCTCCTCGAAATACCTCCTAAATTCTAAAAAAAAAAAATTTTTCAAAAAAATTGTTTTTCTCTAAAAACCTCAAATCTTCCTAGAATCTCACAAAAATCAATTTTTCCAATCTTCTAGCCCTACATAACTTATCACCTTATCACCCCTATCAACATGTACCAAAAGAAAGATAAACATCGACAATATACATACATGCCAATAAAAAACCACATTTCCCCTTACCTTGGCCAGTTTTACTAGTACAACATACACATTTTCCCTTCTCTCTCACAGCCAAAACATTCACAATTCCTTTTATTTCCCAACTGAACAATCACTAGGTAAACAACAACATTTTCCCCTCGAGGGGGTGACAAATGTGTGTGTTTTCTGTGTCATTCTATTCCTCTTCGACGTATTACGTTTTTCTACTAGAAGATTCTAAAGATTCGGTGATTCAGATGAAGCTCAAAGTCAGAATCCTTCACTGACGTCAAGAAGATTCTGACTTCTGTCTTCTGAATCCTCCAACCTTCAAAAGCTAGCTTCTGGACGGAATAATAAAAGGTTATGACTTCTGAATCCTCCCCGACGTCATCTGAATCCAGAAGACTCTCAAGTTTCTCCCCCATGCGCCGCCCTTTCCGATTCTTGATTTTTGGCTCATTACATCCTCCGCTGTCTGCTCGCCAGTCTCATCTCTCCCCCCTTACTAATTCTATAGCTTTACATTACACTTGACCACTTTTTCTCACAAACTTTATTACTTTTAGCTTGCCAGCTTGCCCCCAAAAACTACAGTAATCCTGGTAACTTTGTTCGGGACGAAATGAGTTTCTTCCCTTTTTCCTAATGAAATTTTTTTTCAACTACTTTGTGGTTATTCTCAAGGGAAATCGAACTAATGTTCTACACTCATTTTCTCTTCTTTTTTCTTTTTTTTTCTAGCCTCCAAAGCTTGTGAGCAAGTGCGCCCCATTGCGAAATATTGAAAAATAGCAAAATTTGGCCTAAGAAGTCATAAAAAACGTTCAAGTACATAATTTCAATAGTAAAAAGTTCACTTTTTGGCCAAAAAACCTGTTTTTGAAGTATGGTTTCAATAGGAGAGGTCAGAAAATCATCACATTTTTTTCTTAAAACGGGACAATATCTTATTTTAAAAAATTTGGAAATTTCTACAAAAAACCAGTTCAATTTCGCTATTTGAAATTTTTGAATTTTGAAAAAATTTTTCAAAAAAAAAATTTTTTTTTCAAAATTTTTTTTTTTATTTTTCATTTTCTGTATCATTTTCATACAACTCACTCAGTTTTCAAAAAAAAAAAATTTGAAACCTAAGCCAAAATGATTCATCACTGGGGTCTCTCCTCTGCCAAAAATGACCTTCCTGTCTAACCTTCCCGCTCATTGCCCCTTGCCATTTTGGTAGTAATAATGTCCCCTACCCCCGCTTCCTTTTTCTCTAATTCTCTCATTTCGCCACACTCTCTCACTCTACAACAATTCGAATTCGCCCTTCACCCGTTCTCGGCGCGTGATTCAACCTGCCCCCTGAACCTTTAGGCTCCGCCCACTTTTCATTGTTCTTTTTGCTTTTGCCATCATGTTATCTGGGGTTCGCATCGTCAAAGAAAAAAGAGTTTACACTTTCTCGATGGGGCATACTTGATGGTATCGCGCAAGTTTGCCAAGAACGGTCACGTTGCCTCGAGATTTATTTGGAAATTGACCTTGTTTCATTAAATGTTTTTTTTCTATTCGAAAATCGTTGAAAAACCAGCAAAAAACCACTAAAAACCGCGAAACTCTACTGAATTCATTAAATAAGTTCAAACTCCCGCCCTTCTCAATGGAGCGCGCTTGCATTTCCAAGTGCGGGAGCTCAAAATTTGAAACTTTTTCCATCAATTTTTCATCATTTTTCTCCATTTTTACCCGGGAATTTCTGACTTTTCGCGGTTTTTCCATGAAAAACTCTTCTCAAGTCAAAAATTCCCAACAAAAAACACAAAAAAACAACTCCGCACCGTCTGCGTCTCTTCCCCTCCCTCTTCAAAGCCTTTTTCCAATTCTCCTCTCTTTTTTCTCATTTCCCGGAACAAAAGCCCCGTTTACCCCTGGAAATTAGTCCCCCTGACAACACTCTGCCTCTCTAGACCCTCCAAACTCGGCAAACTCTCTCGCCGGCTCATTTCCGTCCAACTGGTCCCGTTTCTCTGCGTTCGCACTCTCCTCACTTGTTTTTGCTCCGTTTCTGGCTGATTTTTCGCGATTTTCCTGTAAAATCTTCAAGTTTTCAGCAATTTTCCTGCAAAATGGCCACATGGACGGTACATTTGGAAGGCGGACCGAGAAGGGTCAATCATGCGGCGGTCGCCGTTGGGTCTAGGGTGGGTTTTGAAGGAAAATGGCTTAAAATCGATGAAAAATCAAGGAAAAGTGCAAAAAAAACATGAAAAGTCACATAGAATTGTAAAAAAGACAGTTTTGATCTCAAATTCCCTACTTTTTCCCATTTTCCCATAAAAACATATCAAAAACCAATGTTTTGGTGTCAGTTGTTCAGCCATAAATCCGTAATCCATCTTGGCTTTTCTCCGCCAAGATTTTCTCGCCGTCAGCTGTTTCGTCGGCGGAATTGACGCAATTCCGAGGAGAAAGTGACGATGGATGGGCGGTTGTTAACCTTTTCCTGATCGCTAGCACTTTTTTATGGGGAAAAAGGTGAAAAGTACTGGAAACTGGAAGAAAACGAAGAAAAATCGAGGGAAAAACTGAAAAAAAAATTTTTTGAAAAATTTCTTTAAAAAAATGTTTTTTTTTTAATTTTTAATATTTTTGATTGTAATGTAAAATCATTATAAAAATGCTGGGGGTTTTCCCTATATTCAATTTATTTTTGAAAATAAATATTCCAGATCTTCTCCTTCGGCGGCTATTGCAGTGGAGAAGTGCTAGACGAGAAGGATCCGCTGGATGTTCATGTTTTGGATACTGGTAATTCTTTTTTATCAAAAATGTTCTATTTTTGCAAAAAGGTCGAATTTCCGGCTGACCGCCAAAAAATTCCGCCGAAAATTGATCAGATTAGCGAAAAAACGAAAATTTGACCATTGATCTTCGAGACTTTGGTCGTGATTATTTTCATATTTCTTATCAGTGAAATCACTGATTTTTAATTTCTAGTGCTTATCAGTCAACAATCAGGAAACTGTCCATGTGACTGAAAAGCTCAAAAATCACAAAAAAATCAAAATTTCAAAAAAAAAAAATTTTTCCAGTAAACTACCGATGGATAAAACTGCACCCGCGCTACCTTTGCAACAATCAAATTCTGACACAAACACAAATCGACGAGAACGAGGAAAAGGTCTCGCAGATGATTCCGTTCCAGCGGTACGGACATACGGCCGTTGAGTACGACGGAAAGGCCTATGTGTGGGGAGGACGGAACGACGACTATGGAGCGTGTAATATGATGCATGAGTTTGATCCTGGTGAGGAAATCTGAAAAAAATGAGGAAATCCCGTCGAAATCCAATAAAAATAGCTCGAAAATGATCGAAAAATCGAGAAATTCGTTGTAAAATGCAAACGCGCCCCATTGAGAATCGAGAATTTTCAAATTTTAAAATTTTCGCCGCGAGTTTTTCGTCATTTTTCACCGATTTTCAGCGCTTTTTTCATCGAATTTAGGTCAAATTTTTTGAATTTCCCAACTAAAATTGATCATTCCTCCAGTCTGACCGATTCCCGTACACTTGAACTTGTCGGGGGGCGGAAAACACAAGTACTAGGTGATGGAAAATGAACTGAACAACTGGTTCAGAGGACTGAAAGGGGAATTGGTCAATTTTTGAGGGGAAATTTTAAAAATTAGGGAAAAAACCGGGAGTTTTACAATATTTGAGCTAATTTTTGCGATTTTCCAGAAAACTGCGTCTGGCGAAAGGTGGAAGTGGACGGATTCGTGCCGCCGTCGCGGGATGGACACACGGCCGTCGTCTGGAACCGTCAGATGTTCGTGTTCGGCGGATTCGAGGAGGAGACGCAGAGGTTCAGTCAGGAGACGTATGTGTTCGATTTTGGAACGAGCACGTGGCGGGAAATGGCGACGAAGGTGGGGTTTGGTAGAAAATTTAAAAAAAAAATTTTTAAATTTTTTTTTTGAATTTAAAAATTTTTTTCGTGTAATAACAGCTGACAAAGACTAGCAAACATGCAAAAAAATCTTCGAAAAATTCAAAAAATATTTTTTTTCTAAAAATTTTTTAGATTTTTAACCTTCCCGCCGATTCAAACTTCCTTTTTTTCCAGAACACTCCTCCAATGTGGCGCGACTTCCACACGGCTTCCGTCATCGACAACGTCATGTACATCTTCGGCGGCAGAAGTGACCACGGCGGTCAGGTCGGTGATGAGCACTTGGTATGTGTGCAGTGACTCTTTTGTTGGTAGTTTAGAAAAATTGTGGTGGCGACGCAAGGCTTATCACCTTTTGTTCAGAAAAAAAATATCTTTCAAAAACTCAATTTTTGGGATTCGCACGTAACAATCGGCTTTGGTATGGTGTTTGCATGTGTATTTGATTGAAATAAACATTTTTTTGGGTCTCGCAACGATCGCTGTGAGACCCACATTGTCTTGTTTTGCTTGTTGCTTTTCCCCTTATTTTCCTATATTTTTTCCTTATCAATATCTTTGCTTATCACCTAATCAATAATCTCTAACTCCTACCATAACCCCATCGTCGCCCTCTTTTCAGTTCCACACCGCCCAAGATCTCTACGACGACACGTTGATGTCACTGAACCTGTCCACTGGCGAATGGACCAAATTGGAAGTTCAAGGCACCTGCCCGGGTGGACGAAGGAGCCATTCGACATGGGTTTACGGCGGCAAAATGTACATGTTTGGAGGATATTTGGGCACGCGAAATGTGCACTACAATGAGCTCTACTGCTTTGAGCCGAAGACCGCCAGTTGGAGTGTGATACAGGTAGGAGAGTTGGGAGATTGGGAGATTTTCCAAATTATTAAAGAAAAACGATTGAAAAAGTTTTTAAAATTTCAAATAGAAAAACGAATTTTCAAAAACAAAAATTAATTTTTTGGTTTTTTTTAATAAAAAAAATTTGGATTGTAATTTTTCAGAGAAAAATTGACTGAAAATGTACTTAATTTTTAGAAAACAGCAAAAAAAATTTAGAGAAAAAACGGCGAAAATTTGGAAAAATTCCGTTTTTTTTCTCAAATTTTCAAAAAAAAAATTTTTTTTTGAAAAAATCAAAAAATTTTCTGTAAATTTTCCAAACCAAACATTTCTCAGAAATACAAAACATTGCCTAAAAATATTTTTTAAGAATCACAAAAAAAAATGACAAAAATTCGGAAAAAATCACAAAAAAATTTTTCAATTTTTTTTCCAAATTTTTACAATTTTTGAAAATTCCAATAAAACAGTTTTGAAATTCAAAAGTTATATTCATAACATCAGAATCATTGTTATTTTTCCGAAAAACGAAAAGAAAAACCGCTAATTTTTCAAATTCTCCAGGTCCGTGGCGCCTACCCAACCGCCCGTCGTCGTCACTGTTCAGTGGTCTCGAACGGAAAAGTCTACCTGTTCGGCGGCACGATGCCTAATCCGTCGGTCAACTGCTCCACGCACACCCACGGATTCTTCAATAACATTGCGACGCCGAGTGGTCTGGCCGATTTGTCAGATTTGCATGTGCTCGATTTTTGTGAGTCGGATCCATTTGGAAAATGGTTTTTCACTCAATTTTTCCAGTCCCATCACTAAAACAACTGGCAATGCAATCAGTGATAACCACTATCAATCCACCGAGCACCAACATGTTCGACTCGCTTCAAAACGACGTTCCGTACGATGTCCGCTACGAAATGTACTGTCAAGTGACGCCGAACAGCGTGGCGACGAGCGGAAACTTTAGAAACGAGCAATCGGGATAATTATTGATTTTTTGGCTTCTAACCCGTTTCTCACCCAAAACTAACCACTTTCCATGTTTCTTACCGCCTGTTTTCTCTTTTTCTCTCCTTTTTCCCTTGTACATACCTATACGGGTCGCCCTAATCCGTTTCCCCCAAAAAATCATTGTTTTCTGAAGCATTTCGATCTATTCATACCTCTCCTCAATTTAGAAATCTTGTCTGTACATTGTCCTTTTTCTTGGATTTTTCTAGCCTGTTTTTTTCGTAATTTTTGTTTTTCCTCACACTTTTTTTTGTATAATTCTAACTGTATAGAGTAGAGCTCATGAAACAATTTACTGTGAGAATTGAGAAAAATTAAAAAAAATTTTTTTTCAGATTTTTGAAAAAGGTCAGTTTGTTTTTTAAAAATTGTTGAAAATATGCTGGAATTGACAGAAAAAAAATTTGAAAAATCATGAAAATTTTGGGAAAAATCAGAAAAAAATTTAAATTGAATTTTTTTTGAAAAATCGCTAAAAATTAGGGTCAGTTGTATAGAAAAATAGCTGAAAAAAATGAAAAAAATGAATTAAAATTTCAGGTCATTTTTAGGCCTTCGAAAAATCTCTGACATCGTTATCTTCCTCAATGTAGCGCTGAAAAAAATCAAAAACCTTATCAATCACCTTTATCACCCCCTTACCCAAATCTTCCTCTTCACATCTCGCTCCCCATCCTCTTCCCCATTTGTGAAAAACGATTTGAGCCATTCCTCACCCATTTTAATGCCGAACATTGGCTCTTGAGACATTATCAGTGGCTTTTGATTTTCGAGTTTGTGATAACGTTTTGATAAGATTATTTGGGAGATTCTGGAAGAATTAGGTGAAATTTTTTTATAAATCAAAAAGTGACCTACTTTTCCAAAAATTGAAGTTGCGGCTTTGGAACTGGAAATTCGTCCCATAAAAATAGAATTTCCGGGCGGAATCTTGCAATATTCTCGGTCATTTCTAGTTGATGACTTCTAAACATTTTTCGAAAAACTGGAATGTCGATTTCTTGGCCTAAAAGTGATAAGGATTACTGTAATGTTAAAACTATCAGAGATAAGGCAAAGTGATCAACTGATAAGTTGTAGAGGAGGTTATGCTTATCATTTTATCAGTTGATCACTATTCGTTATCACTGATAGTTTCTGAGTTTTAGAGGGACGAGCCAACCTGTCATCACAATCAACTTTATGACATCAGCTGCGGCTTCCATGAATCGTAGGTTACAGTACAATTGGTAGACTTCATACTTCTTCAAAAAAACCTTAACATCTCTCTTATCACCCCTTATCACTACCTCCTGAGCATCCAATCTCAAAAGCTCCCTGATATCCAAAAGAGCTTCAATAGCCAATTTCAACTGGGCCCCGGTTATTTGCGGAATGGAAATGCGCTCTAGATCCCAGTTTTCTTGGAAATTTTCAGCGCAGAAGATTTTGAATATGATTTTTGGGACATTTAGTGTGAGATCGCTAGTTTTGATTATGTAGTTTTCAGTGAAACTTGAAGAAAAGCTGTCCAGAGAGATTCGGCTAAAAAAAGATAAATTGATAAAGCTACTGATAAGAAAACACACCTCTGATAAGTCCCGAAATCTCTTGGATTATCACAACCTGTCAGATCCCTGATATAACTGATAAAGCGGGTGTTATCAGGATCGTTATGGCAGACTAGGTTCAAGTCCAAAAAGTTCCTCTCATCGATATGCTCCAGAAGGCGTGGGTCCATGGCTTCTATGAATGTTCTGAAGGCGTAATGGATGCATGGGTAGATGTAGAAGTTGTTCATTTTGGTTTTGTCACTGCGATGGCCGATGGCTTGGACCTGGAAGTGATAAGAATCTGAATTCAATTTTTTATCACTGTCATATCAGAAGAGCCATTAAAGATAGAGGGAAGTGATCAATTGCAAAGTTGTAGAGGAGGTGATAAGCTACAAGTTTGCAATTGATAACTTTTCGCTATCACTGATAAGATTCGAGATATCACAGTCGGAAGATAAGGTAGATTTTTGAAAAGCATGTTTTTCAAACTGTCATATCTCAAAAACTAGGGAAGATAGGGAAAAGTGATCAACTGATGAGTTGTAGAGGACGTTTTGCTCTACAAGTTATCAATTGAACTCTTTTTGCTATCACTGATAAATTTGGAGATATCACAGCTGGAAAATAAAGTAATTTCGCAAATTTAAAAAAATACATGTTTTTCAAACAGGCAAAACTCAAAAACCATGCAAGATACGGGGAAGTGATTAACTGATAAATTGTAGAGGAGGTGATAAGCTACAAGTTTGCAATTGATCACTTTTTGCTATCATTGATAGTTCTGGTGATAAGAGGGTTAGAAGATAGGGTAGCCTAGAGATTGGGTCTAGTGTGGATTTACCTTGACCAACTGCCCCAAAACCGCCTCTTCGTTATCCAAATTGCCCTGCTCAACCCTTCTCTTCACAATTCTTTCCAGTTCTCTCGTTTGAAAATAAGCCGGAATATTCTGTTTCGTCTCGAATCTTCCCTTGCTGCCCAACGAGCGATTACGGTAGTAGCCGATGAATTCAATGTATTTGACGTATCTGTGATTATCAGTGTTAAGGTTATCAGTGATAAGAGATTACGTCCATATTCCTTCATGGTCACTTGGATACTGTAGGGACTGAATGACTTCTAGACCTTCTCGGATTACAGAAATCATGTGATGGTACTGGTTTTGGGCTTCTTCGATTCTGGAATTAGTGATAAGGTGATAAGACTGATAAGAACCCTACACTCTCTCCATCAAGTTCTCTTCTGGCTCCGGAGCCACCTGGATTCTAAGATTCTCCTGCTCCAGAATCCTCTTCTGATAATCCTGAGTTATCAGCAACTGTGCAAGCTTATCAGTTTCCCAGCCAAGTAGTGATATCATCATTTCAGGGAGACCTCTTTCCGGTTGGATTTTGATAAGCTGATAGAGATGGTTGATAGCGGTAAGGGTCTCGAGTTCGTCATTGATAAAGCCTAGGTGATAAGTGATAAGTGAAAAGATCAGTAAGGGGTAACCCTACCGTATTCATTAAAGCAGTCTGGAAGCTTCGTTTTCAGCCAATTTTCAGTGCTATCAAGCTTATCAATAGCTGTAGTGATATCACTAAAATAAGTGCACCAAGGGTCATAAGTCAGCATTGTAAACGTGGAATAGTCCATTTGATGTCTGGGATGGAGCTCTTCAACATGATGATTCTTCAGATTAGGCTAAAATACTGATAAATGGTCCCTTCACTCTCTAGGGTCCTCACGTAAATGATGCCTGACCTGCCACTAGTGGCCACTGAGAATCCACCGATTCTATATGGAAATGGGACTTCTAGAAGGGAAGCGATGAGTTGGAGACCGTGTTGGGAGTGGTCGGATAGGTGGAGGGAGCCCTTGTAGAGCGTTTCTTTGTCCAGGTACCAGATGCTGCCTGGAAGAGTTGTTGGCGCCTTTTAAGTGAGTTGACGCAATTCTGGTGCCTAGTGGTTTTGTTGGCGCACTTTTAGTGTACTGGATGGCTCTTTCGTTCACTTCATCGTTGGCGCAATTCCGGTGCAAAATATCCTTGGCGCTATACCAGGAGCTGGCGCTTTTCTAGTTCAGCATGGATCACAAAAGCGCCTTTCTTGGCGCATTCCTGGCGCGCACTGGAAAAGCGCCATCAAATTTCGCTGGCGCATTCCCGGTGCAATGGGATTTTCAGACTGATGAGCTTTGGCGCCTTTTTAGTGTCTTCTACCTTACAGTAGTAGCTTGCGCATTATCGGTGCGGACTGGAAGTGCGCCAGCAAATTTCATTGGCGTTTTTCCAGTGCAATGGGAGTTTTAGACAAATGATCATTGGCGCTTTTTGAGTGCCTAGTTGCTGGCGCTTTTCCGGTGCGCACTGCAAATGCGCCAGCAACCTTTTCTGACTCACCATCCTCACAAATCCTCAAATCCCTCATTTTCGGCACTCTCTTCCCACAAAAATAGTTGATCATGGTCCCATTGACTTTCAACTCGTCACACTTCCAAATGCCATTTTCACAATAAACCTGATATTTGATAAGTTGATAAGACCTTATCAGTAGCTACCTTGACAATCTTATCAGCATACTCTAAATGGACACGGGTTCTCCAGAATTCACTTCCGAATAGGTCCCATTTCCTCGTGAAAACCATCCAATTGGGGCCTTGTTCCCAGATTTCCAAATTTTTGGTTTTGATAAATTTTGCTTTTTTGACGGGGTGACCGATGAAAAGACTTTTTTCAGGAGTGAAATTCTCAAAAACTGTGAAATCCTTATCAATTTTAATGTCAGGGAGCTCTTTCTGAAAGTTATCATCTTTTATCACCTCTTATCACCCCTCAAAGTGATAACAAACCTTATCACTCAAATTGATAAAATCCAACTTAACCGGAGTACATGAATATCCTTCAAAATCCTCAACTTTCTGTTTAAGAAAGTTTAGCAATTTCCCTGAAGCCCAAACTTCTCCAGTGAATCTGCGCCAGTAAATGGTGTGATTCTCGCCGTGATAAGCTTCATTAAACTGCAATTTGTTATCAGAAACTGATAAGTGATAGGCCAATCACCTCAAAATCCAAGGGCTTGAGCTCAGTGATTTCTGGAGCAAGATTGGGGCAAGAGCCGAGTTTCCCATAGTCATTGGCTCCGAAAACTAGCGCTTTTTGGTCCATTTCTAAGATTTTCAATTTGAAATTGATTTTTTTGTAAAAACCTACTTGATTTCCTAAAAACACTGATATCCCTTCCAAAAAGTTGAATTTCCTGTGTTGATAACAAGTTATCAATTGATAAGCCGGGAGCCGAAAAGTCGGAGAAGTGCTTGATAATCAGAAGGCGACTGGGAAGGGGGAGGGGCTGGAGCTGGAAAATGAGAGAGTTGGGTCTCGACACGAAATGTCTAATATTGGAAATACCCCATAAAAAACAACATAACAACTCACCCCTTCACCTAAAAGTCTCGCTTTCCAAACACTGGCTCTTTTGATATAATTCGCTAAATGTTCAGCACAATCTTCGAGAATTGTGATATTTTGGGAGTCTAAAACGTGAAAAATTGCGGAAAATTGGAAAAAAACGAGAAAAAAAGAAAAAAATTGACCTACTTTTCAAAAAATCCGCCATTTTTTGATAGGTTTTGATAGCTTCAAATGGCAGATTTTCCAGATTTTTGTGGAATTTT
Source organism: Caenorhabditis becei (assembly GCA_900536315.3). Classification (NCBI taxonomy): domain Eukaryota; kingdom Metazoa; phylum Nematoda; class Chromadorea; order Rhabditida; family Rhabditidae; genus Caenorhabditis; species Caenorhabditis becei. The sequence continues at coordinate 1,111,190 of LR538955.1, read as the reverse complement.
TCCAGAAGTAAGAGGAGGGTTTTGGAGGTTCTAAGAGAGTGAAAATTAATGAAAAATAAAAAAAGAAACTGAAAAAATTTTTTAAACAAAAAAATTTGAAAAAAAAAAGTTTTTTTCAAAAATTTTTTGATTTTCGTGTTTCGAAAACTCACAAACAATTATCAGAATTTGTTGACATTTTGCAATACGTTTCTGATTATTTGATAAGAAATTTATTGATTATATAGAATTCAGTGAAAAATAGCAAAATACGAAGAAAGAACAGTGGGAATTGGGGGAAAAACGGGGGGAAGCGGCGGCGGCTTTCAGGACGGTTTTATGGATTTTATGGTTTTGTTTCGGAAGAAGAAAAAGACGTTTACTTTATTCTTTTTGTGGTTTACCAAAAAATTGAAACAAAATTTGTTGTTGGCGGGGAAATGCTCGTTTTCGGGCGAAAGGTACGATTTTATGGGCTCTCGGAATAATGGGGTGCGGGGTGAAATTGGAGGGTGGCAATAAAAGAAGGTGATAAAGGTGATAATGGGGTAGTACGGTAGGATTGGCGTGTTGGGAAAGCTAGCTGAAAATGGAGAGGTTGCCAAAATAAGATTTTGAAAGCTTGGGGGGTCATGGGGATTCAGAAGGGTTTGGAGTTGATAAGTTGACAAATTATTGATTAGATATGATATTTACATAGATAAATAGATAAAAAAGAAAAATAAATTACCAGACCCGAAAAACTTATGATACCCGTCAATTAATGCAACACGAGCTTCCCGGAGTAACGCGAAGCAAACTTGGCAGCGCGCCAACTTGGAAAGCTGCCAAAAATCGAGGGGCGGGGCTTGTCAACCGTACTTTTTCCAGAAATCCTCACGCAACTTTGCGTGAACTTTGGTTTTTGCGGACTGCTGGCATGCGCCTTTAAACTGCGAATCCGCCGAGTAGCGGAGCCGCGCGGGAATTCAAATCAGGGGTTTTCAGGGAAGCTCGTGATGCAATCATGGCATCGTTTCAAGCATCTGTTCTCGCTTCCCTTCCAATTGAGTAGAGTGTTCTGGAAAAGAAAGTATTATAGGTCAAACTACAGTAATCCTTACGTGAAGACACGGAGAAATATCCTTATCGGCATTTTGGTTGCGGAGCTGAGACATCAGCCAGTCCCGATCGATGGGCTCTTCGTCGACTTTCTCGTCTTTGGCCAGAGTAAGAGGAGCTTCTTCGGGTTTTGGGCTTTTTGTGAAGCTGTGCTCGCTGATAAGATCGGCGAGACTGAAAAAATCAATAATTGAAAAAGAAACTAGCACTGTTTCTCAAAATCAGAGAGGGTAGATCTACGGCGTTGCGGGTCTCGCAACGAACGAAAGTTTCCCGCGCAAAATGTGCCTTCAAAGCGGGGGGTACGGTGGTCGCGCAGTCGAAACATGCATGAAAAAGATATTTTTCGTGTAAAAGTTAAAAAATTTGATGGAAAACTGAAAAAAATAAGAAAAACTAGTGGAAAAAGACGAAATTAATTGATACCGTACCGCCGCTTTAAAGGCGCAGCATGTTTTGCGCCGAAAACTTTCGTTCAATCAATTTCGATTTGCTTCAATTAATTTTGTCTTTTTCCACTAATTTTTCTCATTTTTATCGGTTTTCCAACAAAAATTCGCACTTTTTTCACGAAAATACCTTTTTTGTGCTTGTTTCGACTTGATGCGTGACTACCGTACCCCCGCTTTTTAAAAATCTTTAAAAAGACGCAGCACGTTTCCCGCCGTAAATCTACCCACTCCAACTTTGAGATGAAACGATAATAGTATGAATTTTCAGAATTACCGAGAGAGAATGCTCAAGTTTGTGGTGTCGAAAGGCAGCTGCTTCCAGAAAAGAACGATGTCGGGTCTGTACTTCCCGATGGCTTCGATCATTTGTTCTGGGAAAAGATCGAAGAGTTTTTGGATTATCTCGAGATCAGATTCAGTTGCTGAAAAAAGATAAGGTTATTAGGTGATAAAGGGAATTGTCAGTACCTGTGAGAACGATCATTTTGAAGAGATCCGGCTTGACATGGGTTATGAAGAGTTCATCGCTGAGATAAAGAAGATCGACTTTCTGAAAGTTTGAGATTCAGAACCAAATACATTTCTAACTAACCGTTTCCATATCCAAATTGAAAACGGTTGCCATATCCAAGAGCATCTCCAACAAATGCTTGACAACCTTCGCTGACCCATTGATACTCATAAAATCGATCGGAGTACCCGTCTTCTCCGCCATCTCACGCCGAGCTTCATCGTAGTCGAACATGTAGAAGTGGAATAAATCGGCAGGGACTTCGATCTCATCATCATCTTCAGTTAACACAACATATTTCTCCGAGTCTGGGAGATTCTGGCAGATCCTTTCAATGTCTAGGTTTGGGTGTCTGGAATTCAAAATTGGCTTGATTCAACTGAAAATCGGCCTACTTTTCATGAGTTCTCAAGTCTTCAACACTTTCCGGAAACTCGAAAAACGCGGGGTACAAACTGCGAAACCTGTCTTCATCATCATCATCCATACAAGCATTGTTCAGATTCAGAATCCCATTCTCGACATGCTCCAAAAGACTCGAATCGATGCACTTGATGAAGAACTCCGTGCATGTGTTGTAGACGTAAACGCTCCTCTGGTTTACGATCATCCCAACATCAAAAGGATTTCCGATGTAGACAGCTGGCACTGCTTCAACTCTTATCACTCGGAATCTTGGATCTGCTTGGTCAATCTGTCCGGTTACCACTCGCTCCGCCACGAAATTCCTCAAAGCATCAGCCCGGGGGTGTTGCGGAACATGGCAATTGTAATCCGGAGGATTCCATGGGTACATTTTGCTTTCAACATCCTCAAGGCTGCTGATCAGAAAATGGATGCTGAAAATCACATTAGATGAATGCATTGCAACTGGAAACTTCATCTCGGATTCAAAATTTCAAATTATCGCGGACCGCAGCCAAAGTACAGTAAGATTTGCAACTGAAAAATGCGAATCTTACTGTACTTTTCGCTGCGGGATATCGTGTGCGCCAATTTTTGAAATTTTTTGAAATTTTGACAGTTTTTCTGATGAAAACGGGTAAAATTTCGTGAATTCAATCGTTTCCAGCCAAATTTGAGCTGTTTACACTAATAATTGGAGAAAACTAGGTGTTTTTTGGGAAAAATCATGTTTTTGCACTGAAAATCGGTGAAAACTGCTGGAATTTGGCTGGAACTGATCGAAATTCTTCAATTTTACCGGGGTTCAACATGAAAAGTGACAAAACCCTAACCAGAAGCCCAATTTCAGCTAAAAACCTGACTTACAATTTTGAATACGTGTTGAATTTGTCTTTTTCCTGGCTTTTGACTTCCCTCTCTACTAGGCAGTCAAATGATTTGGAAATTGAAGTTGTGAGGTCCTGGAGAAAGATTTTCGCTTTCATATATCTGAAACTTGTTGTATTCCAAGTCAGAATTCCTTGCTTACATTTCATCATGTCTCGCATCCGAATCCGTTGGATCTGCTGATGTAATCACCCTAATCTTCCGTCCTTCATCCAAAGAAGTTTCGAAAGCTTCATACAATTTATCATGGAACCCAACTCCATCAAAAGACAGAAAATCGATAACCGCTTCTGGCGTATTCGTTCCGTCTCTGATTCTCAAAAAGTGTCGGAGTGTTTGAAGAACTCGAACAAAATTGATGCCGAATTTTGGCAGTCCAGCTGAGAACTTTCGCTTGTTCTCTGAAATACAAAATGAAAAAATAAGAATTCGGCGAGTGTGCTCACTGGGATCAAAACAGGAATAGATGATTTTCTCCCGATCATCCGGCCTGACACGCATAATGTCAGCATATTTTGTTCGCAGCCCTTCGAAAGTGATGTCGTTTTTGGTGGTGAGTGTTTCGAGATCTCTATGTTTGGGAGGCCGGTGTACGACTCGATCAAGTGATGGGATGACAGGACTGACGGGCTTTTCTGCTCTCGGATTTGGCTGAAAGTATAAGAGTCTCAAAACTTCATCTCGCATTAAAAATTTAAAAAATTGGCGCGCCCGTCTCGATGGGTCTCGCCTACGAAAATAGTTTTCGCCAGGGTTTTGTCACTTTTTATGATGAAAACCGGTAAAATTAGGGTAATTCGATCAGTTCCAGCCAAATTTCAGCGGTTTTCACCAATTTTCAGTGCAAAAACATGAGCTTTAGGTATTTTGACCCTTTTCCCCAAAAAACACATAGTTTTCTCCAATTATTGGTGAAAACAGCTGGAATTTGTGCTGAAAATGATTGAATTCACCCAAACTGTCAAAATTCAAAAAAACATTCCAAAATTGGCGCGCACGATATCTCACAGCGAAAACTACAGTAAAATTTGCAGTTTTCAGTGGTTTCCGGCTATTTTTGAGTTTTTGCAACTGTTTTTGAATGAATTCTTGCGTTTTTCACCTTTTTTGACAGAAATTTACTCGAAAACTGCACAAAAACACTTGCACGTCTTACTGTACTTTTCGCTGCAAGATATCATGCGCGCCAATTTGAAATTTCGATTGAGAGCGGCAGTTTTCAGTTGCAACGATAATAATATTGTTGTATTTCGAAATCTCGCATTGAAAATTTCAAAAATTGGCGCGCACGATATCCCGCAGCGAAAACTACAGTAAGACTTGCATTTTTCTTGTCGGGAAATAGGGAAAATTGCAAATCTTAATGTACTTTTTGCTGCGAGATATACATTATATTGTGCGCGCCAATTTGAAAATTTGAAGAACAAAGTCTCAACTCACCCAAAAAATCATCGACTTTCCATCTTCGCTAACATAGAAGCCTTCCACTTGGAACGGAAGCATAACCTCCTTCAAAAACACCACCATCACTTCATCCTTCGCCTTTTCCTTCAATCCAGTGACCAATTGTCCCGTATAAAGAGTTCCGTTGCAGTGAGCATAGACCTTTCCTCCTTCGCAAATGTGAAACTTCTCACTGAACTTGCTCGGGCTTACTCTTCTACCACAAACGATAAAAACAATCCCCCGTCTCAATTTATACTCGCTTGTTATCGGAATCCATATGCCATTGGGACTGATACGGTACTGTAATCAAAAGAGAGCTTATCAGATTTCTTATCACTGATCTGAGCTAACCTGACACTCTTGTTTGTTAAAAACAGAGTACAATTTGATATCGAGACCTCTTGGTTGGAAACTTTTCTCGTTAACATCTTTAATATTGTACAAGATCTCCCCGTCTTTAGTGCGCCGTTTGGCTGTAGTACCATAAGTGTCACCATCTTTCCATTTGAAAATGGACACTTTTTCGAACATTACGACGCCGGAAATCTAAAAAAAACATTTCCCTCTTATCAGAATGGTCTCCTTATCACCTGACAACCTTCCGGAATTCTCATCGGGGTAAGCTCCAGAACATCTCCGTCCACGATAGCTCCCAATTTACGATTTGTGTTGCAACCATAAGCCAATGGTCGAGTGAGCACTGGAAATGTCTACTTATCTTATCACCTCTTATCACTTTATCACTCACATGGTTTCTTATAGTAGACCGTATTGTTCTGCGATGAAAGAGCAGCTTCGATGCTTAGCGATGACTCTGAGAGCGGTTTGGCGAATTCGCGAAGCAGAATTAGTTTTGGAAGAAGGGAAATTTGAGATATCTAAAAAACAACCAATTTCTGAGAAAGTGCGCTCCAATGAACTCACGGCGGCGGCTGCTTTTCGTGTTTTATAAATACTGGAATTATTTATGAAATCACCTAGTTTTTGAGCCAATTCAAAGCAATACTCCGGCGAGTTCATTTTTTCTGAAAATCGATAATTGTTTCTTCCTTTTTTTGGAAGACGTGTTCTGCAACTCACTTGCCGAAACATCCACTATTTTGTCAAAAATTTTGAATGTCTTGAGAAAATCTTTCACCAATTCTTCATTGATCTCGCGAATCAGTTCATCAATATTTTCACTGAAAGAAAATTAATAGTTTTCCAGAAGTTTGTGGTTTTTGTGCAGAAATAGCAAATGCGCTCCATTGAAAACCCATCAAAGTTCGATAGAGCGTTGTTTCATTGAAATTTGGCCGGAATGTTATCATTTTCGGTGGCATTTCGCTCTACTGAATGCCTAATTTTGTCTAATTCCATTTTTTGCCAGAATGGAAAGTATGCTCCATCGAACAAACGTCCATGGGCGGATCTGCTCCTTTTTCAAGGAAATTGAGCACGTTCTCTTTAATGACCTGTGAAAAAACATTCTTTTTTCTTCCAGGATCGTCAATTTCATGACTTTTCCCTTTTTTCACAATTTTTAATGTGCTAAATCGTTCGTTTTTCGTCATACATCGCTGAAACGGACGATCGCCATTAGGGCGCACTTGCTGACTCCGTACGCCGTGAGAAAAACATGTTTTCCCTTCATTTTTTTCCAATTCTTTAAAAACTCACTCTTTTTTGCTTGTTTCCGGCGGATCCATTGTGTTTTTCGATCGATAAGTTGAAATCTGAATCAAAATAAATGGGAGCGTCGTTGGGCCTATGGTTTAGTGTAAAAATGGGAAAATGGCCTGTTCCGACGGAATTTTTGGGGAAAATGTGAGGGGAAATCGATAAATAATGTACTATTTCGAAAAATAGTGGCAATTTATTCAAAAATGCGTTAGAATTCCTTAGTTGTTTCCAATTCTCCGCAGGAAGAAAATGAATAATCTTCAAAAGCTCGCTGGTTGTGTGCCAGCGTTTTCTAGGCCACCGGCAACCCTCCCGGTGTACTCCTCTCGGACAAGTACTGCTTTCCGTCGTGTGATCACTGATAACAACTTTGTTGTTCAACTGTTATTGTGAAAAACACAACGATCGCTCGGTAAAGGCACAAAGTAAAACAAAAAATTATCAATTGGAAATGTCATGAGAATAAGTGAAGTAGGAAAAATGATCATGTGCGGGAAAATTTCAACCAGAAGTTCAAAAAGCAACGGGATTTCAAGAAAAGCTAGAAAAATGAAAAGGGAATTGGTGATAAGAGTTGTAATCAGTACAAATAATCAAACAGTGATATCAGTTGTCACTGAAACCTTCCAAAATGGATTTCTGGAAACCTTCAGACTCTAGTTATCCAATTATTGTGTAAAACAAAAAAAATTGATAAAAGTTAATAAAACATGGATAAAAGGTAACAAAAAACAATAAAACATGGTACAGTAAGACATTTGATGTCCATGAGAAGTATGTCGTTTGGAGAAAGCTGAGCTTGAGAAAAAATGATAAAAGATAGGGAAATTGACCTGAATAATGTTTGGCAGGTACATAGAACATGGTTAGGAAGGGGCGACATAATTTTTAGTATGGGGTTCATCGTCATCGGAGACATGACCTCTCTTGACACCTCTTCTGGCTTCACTACTTTCCCAAAGAGCCATTGACTCCTGGAAAAGCAAATGTCAACTTATTCGGAGTTCCTGAACTTACTTCCAGACACATGCGAACATCCTCATCCTCTTCTCCATTGATAAGCTGCTCCGTGAGCCATTTCTTATCAATTGGTTCTTGGTCAACATGAGCATCTGTTGAAATGGTGATCGGGGCGTCGCGTTCAACAAAATGGTACTTGGAAAACAGGTTGGAAAGCCTGAAAAACAGTGATAAGACTATCAATAATCACTTTTGAAGCTTACCTGCGTAGGATGTTCAGGTTTGAGGTATCAAAGGGAAGTTCTCTCCAGTGAAGGATGATATCCGGGCGATGGTTCCTGACGGTATGGATCATCTCTTCCGGGTAGACTTTGAAGAGGTCCTTGATGAAATGGATGTCATCCTCAGTCGCTGAAAGCTTCTTAATGGTAACGGGTTTCTTATCTCTTATCAGTACCAGTCTGTACAATCATTTCAATCATTGTCACCTTTATGTGGCTGATAATCATGTAATCGGCGAGCCAGAAGACCTCCTCCTTCTGAAATAGTCTATTGAGAAGAATCTGCTGCGAACTCTCACCGTTCTCATGTCCAACTTGAAAAACGTTGGCCAATCAAGCAGCGTATCTATCAGTCCTCTGATAGTCTTATCAGTCACCGGGAAGCTCATTTCTCGTGAAGAAGTTCCATTGGCTTCTGCGACTCTGCACCTTGCGGCGTCAAAGCCATCAGAAAACAACTGGAGGAGGATGGCTGGGACTTTGACCTTCTTGTTATCACTGGTAGTGATAACGTATTTTTGATCTTCAGGGAGGTTCTGGCAGATGTTCTCCATGTTGAAATACTCTTTTCTGAAACAAACTTTGGTCTTTTTTCTGAAAACTTGCCTACATGGTATGAGCCTGGAAGTGTTCAATTGACGTTGGGCTATCAAAGAATGCAGAGAAGACTCGGCGGAATTGAGGGAGGTTTTCCAAGCAGGCATTATTCAAATTCAATATGTCATCCTCCACAAAATCCAGAAGCGTTGGATCTATGAGGTTGATGAAGAATTCCGTGGAGTATTTGTAAATGTAGAAGGTCTTGATGGTAGTGTTGTTGCTCTGGTCTCTGGGGTGAACGGTGTATTGAACTGGGACGGCTTCGACCTAGAAGCTCAATTGACATGTTTCCAATTAGAATTGACTCACTCGAACAAGTTTGAACCTCCGATCTTCTCTATCAATCTCATTATGTCGCAGCCTATCATCAACGACGTTCCGTAAAGTGTAGGGTCTCTTTGGATTCGAGAGATTAACAAATTCAAAGTTTTGAGGAAACCGATCTGGTGAAGTTCTTTCCTGTTGAATGCAAATTATCAGATTGCTAACTCTGAAATCACTGATAAGGAGGAGGAAGATCGAAAAAGGTTACAGTTTCAATAGGCCAATGTCTCGTTCTTCCCGACGATATTGCGGGGGGAGGTTCACGAGGCATTCCAGGGAGTTGTTGATATCATCGGTGATTTCTTTCAAGTAGATCTTGGCTTTTTGAAGGCTGAAAAGAATCTTCCAGAATCTTCCAGACACCCAGACCTACATTTCCTCCTTCCTCGACTCCCCTTCCTCCGGATCCTTCGCTGTCAACACCTTGATCTTCCTGCCCATCTCAACGGACCATATCAATTCCTGCTCCAACGATCTCTGATAATCATCTCCATTTTCTTCATCATGTTCTAGCATCACCACTGGAACTTTTTCTCGAATTCGAATAAAATGCCGAAGGGCCAGAAGAGCTCGCATCATGTGAATGCCACATTGCGGGAGCCCGCTGAAGACTGGGATTCCTGGTGGTGGGGAGTAGATGACCACTGCCAGCTTGTTGAGGCGAGTATTCGAGAAATAAGCCATCCGACGGCGAAGATCAGCAACGGTCATCGGTCGTCTGCGAGTAATTACTAACTCCTCAAGAGGGACCTGTTCCAAGATTGGATCGCCTTCTGCAAGAAGTTGAGCTGCTCGGTCCGGATCCTCAGCTGCAGGAACCCTTTCATCTCTGACAAATTGATAGTTCGGGACGACAAAGCTCGGAAGCCAGTGTGGTGGATCAGATGTTAGTCGAGACAGAAGTTGAACATCTGGTCCTTTTGATCTGGGCTGGAAAAGTTGAGAATTAGGTCAAGCCAAAACTATATTATCGTTGCATCTGGAAATTGTCGCTCACATTTCAAATTTCAAATTGGCGCGCACGATATCTCGCAGCGAAAACTACAGTAAGACATGTATTTTCAGTGCTTTTGGGCTGTCTTCGAGTAAATTTTTGTCACAAAAGGCGAAAAATGCAATAGCCTAAAAATAGCCTAAAAACACTGAAAAATGCTTGTCTTACTGTAGTTTTCGCTGCGAGATATCGTGCGCACCAATTTGAAATTTCGAATGCGAGCAGCAAATTTGAGATGCATTGATAATAGACTCACATAGAAAATCATTGATCTTCCTGATTCGTCGACAGAGAATCCTTCAACTGCAAACGGGAGCGATACCTCCTCCATGAAAGCCACCAAGGCTTCATCATGTTCTCCACGGACTCCAGAAGTCAACTTCCCTTTGTAAAGCGTCCCATAGCGATGTGCATAGATAGTGCCATCCTGACAAATCGAAATCTTCCCTTTGAACTTCTCGAAGCCAATTCTCCGCCCACAGACGAAGAACACAATGTCACGGTCGTTGCTCCAATACCCATCGGGAGTGATGCAGTACTAAAAGTCAAAGCTTATCACTAGTCACTGATAAAACTGATAGCTCTACCTCCTTCTCGGTAACTACGGACTGCAACTTGACATGAACCCCAAACAATACTTTCCTGGAGTCCAGGAGGTACCAATTCGGACCTCTTTCACGAATCGTTCCATAGTCGGCAACTTTTCCGATGATCAAATCCAAATTTGGTTGGGCTTTCAAAAAAATTGTGCCGGTGCTGTTCAGCACGCAGTGGGCCTTATTCTGAAGACACGTCAGGCAAACAATCGTGGAAGAACTCTTACCTCAAGAACTCCAGGCTCGATTTCCAGCTCAACAGGAGTCACAATGTTCCCAGTTCCCCCATTAGGCATAAAGTTCTCGGCCTTTCCTGATCCATAAAAAGAGCCATTGGACATGTGGAAAATGGTGTGATGACGGCCCATGTACACTTTGATAACCTGAATCTCTTATCAATCCTCTTATCAATCGTGTTATTTTACCCTCAAATGCCCTGGAAGCTGAACATCCATCAATGCCTGTGCCCCGTGGTTTCCGATTCCCAATTGCCCATTATCATTCAACCCGTAGGCTACAACTTTTGTAAGCGCTAGAAGAACTTTTACTTTTTCTTATCACCTCTTATCACTAACCAGGTTTCTTGTAGAATCTGTCCGTACTCTTCGACGAAAGAGCAGCCTCTACACTGAACATTGACGTTTGTAGAAATCCAGTGAACTCCCGAATTATAAGGATCTTGGATCGGAGTGGGAGATGGGAGATCTAAAATGAATGCATTAGGTGGAAAGTGCGCTCTATTGCACTCACCGTTTCGGCCATTTCTCTCTTTTTATAAATACTAGCTTGTTTGATAAATGTGGCAAGGTGGGAGGCGCAGTTAAGGGAGTAGAACGAGGATCTTTTGGTCACTAAAAATTGCTAATTTCCTATTTTTTATAAGTTTCTGTCACTTACCCAAGGTTGTAGTCACTATTTCATGAAAAATCTGCGGAGCTTTGAGCGGCTCCGAATACAAGGTCTGATTGAATCGATGCACTTTGTCATCGAGGGATTCTCTGAAAATTCCAGTTATTGCCGTCCCGCAGCGAGTCAGCTGATGGGTCTCGCCACGAAAATGGTGTCAGGCAGAAATACGGTTTCTGGGCAAGGTTTTGACACTTTTTATGATAAAAACGGATCAGAAGACATGAATTCAATTATTTCTCATCAATTTTCAGCAGTTTCTACCCAGTTTTCCAGAAAATTGACCGATTTTTAGGAAAAAGCACCAAAAACTCAAAAAGTACGTGAATTTTCTCGAAAAATCGGTGCAAGCTACTGGAATTAGGTTCGAAATGACAGAATTCGTGTATTCTGAGCCGTTTTCATCACAAAAAGTGTAAAAATCTTGCCCAGAAGCCGTATTTCAGCCAGAAACCATTTTCGTGACGAGACCTAACTCGGTGTTTTTTAGTTTTCTAGTAGAAATCCAATTAAAAAAACTCACTCATCTCTGTGCATTGTGAATGTACAGCGTATCGTAAATGTGAAGCAAAGTGATAAAAGTTGAGAGAGACGAGAGAGGGAGAGAGCGTGAAAGCGAGAGAGCGTCATGTGTTGTGAGAGCAGACGGCAACTTGTGCGATGGGGCGAAGTTTACGGGCGGGAAATTTTTATTTTAAAAATGTTTGGAGGTGCATAATGGCTACTTATGGTAACATGGAAAAAGAGGAAGTTCTGGGTCTCGCAACGAAAATGGTTTCAGGGCTGAAACAGGGCTTCTGGTCCAAATTTCGTCGTTTTTTCGGGAAAATGAAGTGGTTTTGAAGAGAATACCCAAAATAGCCCAACATTCTGTAATTTTCTGGAAAAACTACTGAAAACTTACCCGTTTTCGCTGAAAAAAAAGACAAAAGTTAGTGGGGAAGCTTTATTTCAGTCAGGAGCCATTTTCGTGCCGAGACCCTATCAAGTGGACGGCAATAATTGAAAATTGAATGAAGTAGTGATAAGTTATCAGTTGGGAATGTCATTGAAATGAATGAAGTAGTGTGCATTTGATGTTAACATAAGAGTTGAAAAGGTATGTCAAGTGTGGGAAAACGAGCAATTGTGTACATACAATTTGAATGAGAAAAGGGAAAAGCATCATGATTATGAACTTGGAAGATTATTGATCAGCTTCAGAATCAGAATCCTCTCCCGAATCCGAATCACTGTGCTTCCTTTTGCGTGTTCTTTTCACAAAACCGTCCCATAGCATTATCGAGTCCTAAAAGTTTAGATTTCAAATTTTTCATTCGAGGCATGTACCGTCAATGCTCCCATAACATCTTCATCTTGCTCCTTATCACTGAGCACGCTTATCAGCCATTTCTTATCAATTCCCTCGTAATCGACATGTCTGTCTTCAGCCAAGGTGATTGGAATGTCCTGTTCGACGAAGAAGTTCTTGTAGATCAACTCGGAGATTCTAGAAATGACTGATAAGCTTACTGATAATCTGGTTTGCTTACTTTGAGAGAATGTTCAGGTTTGAAGTGTCAAAAGGCAGTTTCTGCCAATGGAAGATGATATCCGGGCGGTGCTTTGCAACATTCTCGATCATCTCGTCAGCATAAACTCCAAAGAGAAAGCTGATAAACTCAATGTCTTCTTGTTCGGCTGAAAAGTAAGCTTAAGATCATAGATATCAGTTTCTTATCAGTACCTGTCATCACTATCATTTGGATAAGATGTGGCTTCAAGTGGGTGATGAGCATGGCGTCGGCTAGTTGGAAGATCTCTTCTTTCTGAAAATTCCAAAGTAATAGTGCTTTGACCCAAAACTAACTGTCTTCATGTCAACACTAAATAGCGATGGGATGTCTAGCAGTGCTTCCGCGAGGTGCTTGACAGCTTTCGCAGATGTTGGAACTGGCAATTCCAGATGAGAAAAATTGGAATTTCGAAGTCGTGCTGCATCGAATCCGTTGCAGTACAATTGGAAAGGAAAGGCTGGGACTTCGATCATCTGATCGTCAGAAGTTGCGACGACATATTTCTCAGTTTCTGGGAGGCGCGAGCAGATGGTCTCGATGTTGTAGAAGCTCTTGCTGCAAAAACTTGACATAACTCAAAAATTTGAAGAGCTATCGGGAAGTTGTCAACTAACAAAAGATAGCCCTTCCAATTTTCTACAACTTTTTCAGTTGATCACTTTTTTCTATCTCTTATCACTATCAAGTTATCATTACCAGACTAAGAGCTTACTTTTCATAAGCCTGGAAGTTCTCGAAAGTGACCGGGAAGTCGAAGAAGACTTTGAAGTATGTTACAAACTGTTCGTGATTGTTCAAACACGCCTGGAAGTAGGACAGCTTTAGATTGACCTAGAAATTTTGAAACCTTACATTATTCAAGTTGAGCACCCCATCTTCCACCGAATCCAGAAGCTTCTCATCGATAAGCTTGATGAAAAACTCGGTCGAGGTTGTGTGTATGTAGTGATACTTGATCCAGTAATTTTGACCGGTGTATTCAATTGGTATAGCCTCGACACGTATCGATTTGAGTCTCGGATCTTCCGTATTCATATCCTTATACTTCAACCGATCTTCAATGGCTTTCTTGACGAAATCGAAAGTTGAAAGTTTCTCGAAAACGACATGTAGAAGCAGACTATTCATCTCCATGAACTCTTCTTTGACACAGTCGATTATCAACTTGACTCTAAAGTTTATCAGAGTGATAAGGAAATGAGAAGTAGACCTTACGCATGGCAGAATTGTGTGTCGCGATCCTCGCGACGGTACTTCAGGGGTAAACAAACGAGGCATTTGAGAGAGTTGGTGATGTTATCAATGACTTCTTTGATGAAGATTTTGGCTTTACCGATTCTGAAAATTGCCTTCCTTCATTTCCAGAATCCCAGAACTAAACCCACATTTCCGTCTTCCTCGCTTCCCCTTCCTCCGTGTCAGCCGCAATCAAGACTCGAAAACTCCGAACCATATCATTCCAATCCTCAAAATCCTTTTGCAAGTTCTTTTGGAAACCACTCGCATCCAGTTTATCAAGTTTCAGAAGCAAGTCTGGCACCCGGGTACCTTCTCCAAGTTTCAAAAAGTTCTGAAGATGCAAAAGTGTTCGAAGGAACCGGATACCAGCTTTCGGGAGTCCCGTGAAGAATTGGTCTGGCTGCTCGGCTGAAAATTGATAAAGTTTTGACTGATAAGAATTCAGATGACCTTACCATCTGGCGGCGGGGAGTACACAATACGAGCCAAATCTTCAGGGAATGATTGCACAAGTTCCGCAAAAGAAGTTCGAAGAGCCCGTGGGAAAGAGGGGTCAGCTGGCTTGTATATAGTTTCAAGATCAGGAAAGCAAGGCTCCGAGGACCAGTAGGTGTTCATTCCGTCCAATTTGTCTATCAATGGGCTCACCGAGTCATCTGTTTCCACATTTTTCTTGTAGAAAATCAACGAATTCCCGGATCGGTCAACGTAAAATCCATCAACATAGAACGGCAGCACCACTTCCTTCATCAGAGCCACCAATCCTTCATCGTCCCTCGCCTCCTTATCATTATCACAATCACCTTCTTCTCTTCGGTACGCAGTGGCCAATTGACCTTTGTATAAGGTGCCATTCCTATGGGCGTAGACTATTCCACCTGGACAGAATGAAATATCGCTTCCGAACTTTCTCGTTGAGATTCGGCGGCCACATATGATAAGCACAATCTCCCGACGTTCCCGACCTGCTGGTAGCCAATTTGCGTCAGAATCTATGCGATACTGAAATAGAGTTATCATTTGTAAATACTGTTATCAGTGATAACGTATCACTTACCCTTATCGGAATTTTGACAAGAATCGAATCCAACTTCACGGTCGTGTGTTGAGTTAAAGATGGCGTATTTGGAACCAAGGACCAGTTTGGTCCGCCGTCCACAGCGCAACCGAACTGATTCACACTAACCACCAAATCCAAACCCTTTTTGTAATTGAAAAATACCGTGCTACAGTTGGTAACTCTGCAGTGCGGTCCTTTCTTTTTGGGGTCAACATTGACATAGTCTAGCTTCACGGGCATTGTTACAATGCCAGTGGTCCCATTTGACAAGAAGTTTTCAGCTTGTCCTACTCCATAAACCTCCCCGTTATTCATAACGAATATGGTGTGGAAATGGGACATGTAGATGTCAATAATCTGAAAAGCAATCTTCTTATCAACCCCCTATCAATGATATCACTTTCAAGTCCTTTGGCAGCGAGACCTCCGTCAAACTTGTCACTTGTTCATCGCCTCCCTCCACCCCAAGCCGTCCATTTGTGTTATCACCATAGACCAATGTTTTGTGAAGAGCTGAGAACATCTTATCACCCTTATCACCCTGCCTTTCACTAACCAACTTTCTTGTAGACACTGCGCTTGTTATATCCAATTCCGATAGGCGAGGAGAGCGCGGCCTCAACGCTAAAATGTGATTCCGAAAGAGGTTCTTTGAACTCCCGTGAAATCAAGATCTTTGGGACTGATTCGAGTTTAGAGACCTAAAAAAAGTTTATGTTGCAATTGCGCCCTATCGAACTCACCGCGGTCGTCAGCTCCCTTTGCTTGTAAGGACTAGCAGCTTTTATAGCATCGGAAAGTTGAGAGGCAGCGTTGTAAACTTTGGCAAGATCTACATTGGGATGCGCTGAAAAATCAATACTTCTATTTTTCTAGGCTTCTTCTCACCGTTTGCATCATTAACCATAATCTCAAAAAGTTTCGGAGCGTTCAGAAGATCATTGGCAAGGGCCTGGTTGAATTTGTTGACTTTTTCGTCAAGTGACTCGTTATCAATTTCTCTGAAATTTAGTTTTTCTCATTCAAATGTCATTTTTGAAAAAAAAACTCACATTTCCATAGGTTCTTCATTTTCAGCCATTTTGAATGCTCTGAAACATAAAAATTTATCAGAATTGATATAATTTGACACATTTATCGGAAAAATCGATAAATAATTCTGTTCGAATGTTCGAGAAGCCTGTCGCTCTGGTCACTAATCCGATCCGCATGCACTCCCCCCGGGACATGAGCCCTCATTAGAATAAAGCATGAGGTTCTCGGATTAACGTGTGACAGGCTTCCCCTCGTAGGATTTCTTGGCAGCGTGCCAAAGGGGCGTGACTTGTCATAAGAAATCTTCACTTTACATGAACAAAAAAGGTATGGAATGTGAAATCAACCAGAAAAATCATTAAAAAATAACAAAATCGGCTGGAAAATTTGATTTTCATATAAAATAACGGGAAAAATGAGCAAAATGCAGTTGAGGTATTTAGCTTCGAGCCGTTTTCTTCAATTACAGTAGTGTGAATTTGATGTTAACATAAGAGTTGAAAAGGTGTATGAAGTATGGAAAAACGAACAATTGTGTACATACAATTTGAATGAGAAAAGGGAAAAGCATTATGACTATGAACTTGGAAGAATTATTGATCAACTTCAGAATCCTCCTCCGAACCCGATTCGCTATGTTTTCGTTTGCGTGTTCTAGGGTCCTCGAAACCGTCCCACAGCTTTATCGAGTTCTGAAAAAACTTAAATTTCAAATTTCCCATTGCATATACAGTAACCCACCATCAACGCCTCTTTGACATCTTTATCTTGCGCATTATCACTGAGCATGCTTATCAGCCATTTCTCATCGATTCTCTCGTAATCGACATGTCTGTCTTCAGCCATGGTGATTGGAGTTCCCTGTTCGACGAAGAAGTTTTGATGGATCAGATTAGCGATTCTGGAAATGACTGATAAGATTTCTGATTATCACTGTTGCTTACTCTGAGAGAATGTTTAGGTTTGAAGTGTTGAAAGGCAGGTTTTTCCAATGGAAGATGATATCCGGGCGGTACTTTGCAACATTCTCGATCATCTCTTCAGAGTAAACACCAAATAGATCGTTGATAAACTCAAAGTCTTCTTGTTGGGCTGAAAATTAAGTTCACAAGTTCAAGATATCAGTTGCTTATTAGTACCTGTCATCACTATCATTTGGATGAGATGTGGCTTCAAGTGGGTGATGAGCATGGCGTCGGCTAGGTGGAAGATCTCTTCTTTCTGAAATTCCAAAGTAATAGTGCCTTGACCCAAAACTAACTGTCTTCATGTCAACACTGAAGAGCGATGGGATGTCTAGCAAGGCTTCCGCAAGGTGTTTGATAGCTTTCGCAGAAGTTGGAACTGGCAATTCCAGATGAGAAGCACTGGAGCTTCGTAGTCGTGCTGCATCGAATCCGTTGCAGTACAATTGAAAAGGAAGAGCTGGAACCTCGATCATCTGATTGTCAGAAGTTGCGACGACATATTTCTCTGATTGGGGCCAGAGGCGCCTGCAGACGTAGTCGATGTTGTAGAATCTCTTCCTGCAAAAACTTGACATAACTCAAAAACTTGAAACGCTATCGGGAATTTGTCAACTAACCAAAGATAGCCCTTTCAATTTTCTACAACTTCTTAGTTGATCACTTTTCTCTATCTCCTATCACTATCAAGTTATCAATCCCTGAAGGAGAGCTTACTTTTCATAAACCTGGAAGTTCTCGTAAGTGACCGGGAAGTCGAAGAAGACTTTGAAGTATCTTGAAAACTTTTCCGGATTGTTCAAACATGCCTGAAAATAGGACAGCTTTAGATTGACCAAGAAATCGTGGAACTTTACATTATTCAAGTTGAGCACATCATCTTCCACGGAAAACAAAAGCATCTCATCGATGATCCTGATGAAGATCTCGGTCGAGGTTGTGTGTATGTAGTGCATCTTGACCTCATCGACATTGACACCATTCTCAGTGACGTATTCAACTGGAATAGCCTCAACTCGAATCGGTTTGAACCTCGGATCTTCCGAATCTACATCCCTATACTTCAGTCGATCTTCAATGGCTTTCTTGACGAAATCAAAAGTTGTGAGTTTCTCGAAAGTGAATCGTATAGGAGAACGATTCATCTCAATGAGTTCAAGTTCGAGAGAGTCCATTATCAATTTCACTCTGAAGATTATCAGTGATAAGGAAGTGAAAAGTAGGTCTTACGCATGGCAGAAGCGTGAGTCGCGCTCTTCGCGACGGTACTTCAGGGGTAGAATGACGAGACAGTTGAGGGAGTTGGTGATATTATCAGTGACCTCTTCGATAAGGTTTTTGGCTTTCTCGATTCTGAAAATTGTCTCCCTTCATCTCCAGAATCCCAGAACCAAACCCACATTTCCGTCTTTCTCGCTTCCCCTTCCTCCGTAGTCGCTATCAAGACTCGAATCTTCCGGGACATATCACACGAATTCTCAAAAGCTTTCTGCAAGTTTTCCGGGAAATCGCTCTCATCAAATTTATCAAGTTTCAGAAGCACGTCTGGCACTTGAGTATCCACTCCAAGTTCCAAGAAACGCTGAAGCTGCAGAAGAATTCGAAGGAACCGGGTACCCGCTTTTGGAAGCCCCGTGAAGAATTGATCTGGCTGATTGGCTGAAAGATGATAAGGATCAAGGGACTGATAAGGATTCAGATGAGCTTACCACTAGGCGGCGGGGAGTACAGAATACGAGCCAAATCTTCAGGGAATGTTCGCAGAATAGCCGCGAAAGTCGTCTGGAGATCGCGTGGGTAACGTAGCTTGTATATAGATTCCAGTTTAGGAATCTGGCTCTTTGGAGCCCAGTTGTCCAATTTTTTGAGTTTTGCCATCAGTGGACTCGCTGTTTCCAAACTTTTCTTGTAGAAAATCAGAGAATTCCCAGATGGGTTCACGTAGAATCTATCAACATAGAACGGCAGCACCACTTCCTCCATCAGAGCCACCAGTGCTTCATCATATCCTGCCTCCTTATCATCACCATCTTTACTTCCGAATGCAGTGGCCAATTGACCTTTGTATAAAGTGCCATTGCGATGGGCGTAGACTGTACCATTTTGACAGAACCGAATGTTGCTTCCGAACTTTTTCGTTGAGATTCGGCGGCCACAAATGATAAACACAATCTCCCGGCGTTTGTGGACTGTGTATATCCAACACGCGTTGGAGTCTATGTTGTACTGAAGACAAGTTATCAGTTGTAATGCAGTTATCAGGGATAGCTTACCCATCTCGGCTTATCAGTCAGCCATGATTTCAACTCCACGTGCGTGTATTTATCCGAAAATCGACCCGGTAGGACCAGGGCCCAGTTTGGTCCGCTGTCTTTAATCTGACGGAAGGTATGCGCACCAACCACCAAATCATATTCCCTTCTGTATTTTAAGAAAATCGTACAAGAATCGGTCACTCTGCAGAACGGTCTTTTCCTTTCAGCGTCAATTCTGACATAGTCAAGCTTCACGGGCACTGTCAGAATGCCAATGGTCCCATTCGACAAGAAGTTTTCAGCTTTTCCTACTCCGTAAACCTCCCCGTTATCCATAACGAATATAGTGTGGAAATGGGACATGTAGATGTCAATGATCTGAAGAGAAACCTTCTTATCAGCCCCTTATCAATGATATCACCTCCAAGTCACTCGGCAGTGGAATCTCCGTCAAATTTATCACCTCGCCTCCCTCCACCCCAAGCCTTCCGTGTATGTTATCACCGTGAGCCAATGTTTTGTGAAGAGCTGAGAACATCTTATCACCCTTATCACCCTCCTTATCACTAACCAACTTTCTTGTAGACACTGCACTTGTTATATCCAATTGGCGAAGAAAGTGCAGCCTCAACGCTAAAATTCGATCCCAATAGAGGAACTCCCGAAGAATATTTGAACTCCCGAACGATCAAGATCTTTGCTACCAATTCGAGTTTGGAGACCTAAAAAGTTCATGTTGCAATTGCGCCCTATTGAACTCACCGCTGCGGCCATCTCCCTTTGCTTATAATTACTAGAACGTTTTATAGATTTGGCAAGTTGGGAGGCCGCGTTGAAAACTTTGGCAAGATTTACATTGGGCAGCGCTGAAAAATCAATAATTTGGATTTTTTTAGGGCTTCTTCTCACCGTTTGCATCATTGACAATAGTCTCAAAAAGTTTCGGAGCATTCAGAAGATCACTGGCAAGGGTCTGGTTGAATTTGTTGACTTTTTCGTCAAGTGAATCGTTATCAATTTCCCTGAAACGTTTTTTTCTCATTAAGAAGTCTTTTTTGAAAAAAATTTCAAAAAAACTCACATTTCCATAGGTTCTTCATTTTCCGCCATTTTGAATTCTGCAAAATGGTTACTGGTTAGTACTTTATCAGCTAATTCAATGAAATGAGTTTGAAAAACGGAGTGTTGTTGGGTTAGTGTGTGAAAGAGGTCGCCGGTGCGATCTAATGACAAATTGTATTCAAATTGTAAATAAATGATGTAATTAGGACACTATTCCATAAGAAAAGATGTCAAAATGCCATAATTTGACACATTTCTCAGGAAAATCGATAAATAATTCTATCCGCATGTTCGAGAAGCCCGTCGCCCTGGTCACTAATCCGATCCGCATGCACTCCTCTCGGGACATGAGCCCTCATTAGAATAAAGCATGAGGTTCTCGGATTAACGTGTGACAGGCTTCCCCTCGTAGGATTTCTTGGCAGCGTGCCAAATAGGAAAGAAATTTTCACTTTACATGCACAAAAATAGGTATGGGATGTGAAATCAACCAGAAAAATCATAAAAAAATAACAAAATCGACTGGAAAATTTGATTTTCATATAAAAAAACGGGAAAAATGAGCGAAATGCAGTTGAGATATTTAGCTTCGAGCCGTTTTCTTCAATCACAGTAGCGCCGTTTCCGATCGGTTTTCTTGGTGAACCCATCCCATCTCATAATCGAGGTCTGGAAGATTTACATTGAGTTGAAAATCAAAATTTCATCTCTCATTCAAATTTTCAAATTGGCGCGCACGAAATATATATCTCGCAGCGAAAACTACAGTAAGATTTGCATTTTTGAGTAGGATTTTTCATGTTTCCGAACAGGAAAATCACTGAAAACCGCGCCAATTTTAACTTTTGAATGCGAGATGAAGTTTTGAGTTGTTTTAGTGTTACCGTCAAGCTCCATTTCACGTCTTCATCCTCCTCTTTGTGGCTCAACTGCTCTAATAGCCACTGCTTATCGATCTGTTCGCTATCCACGTGCTGATCATCGGCAACGGTCAGCGGAGCGTCATCTTGAGTTGTGAAGCAGTGAATTTGCATTAACTTGGAGATTCTGAAGAGTCTTATGTTAGCTGAACCCCTTTTTTGATCATACTCCGAGAGAATATTCAAGTTCTCTGCGTCAAAAGGCAGTTGTTTCCAGTAGAGAACAATATCAGGTCGGTACTTTCCAATGTTCTCAATCATTTGATTCGACCACTCTTTGAAAAACTCCTTGATAGTGTCAAAGTCATCAGTTTCAGTAGCTGAAAGTCAAGGTGTTATGAGAATATCAGTTTCTTTTCAGTACCACTAATGACGATCATTTTAATCATTTGTGGGATGAGATGATGAAGAAGCAATCCATGCGCCAAAGAAAAGACGTCAACTTTCTAAACGTCAAAGATTAGAAGATTAAGCTTGACAAAACTTACAGTTTGCATGTCTAAACGATAGAATGACGGGACGTCCATCAGAGTTTCTGACAGGTGCTTCACAACTTTTGCAGATGCTTCAACTGTCGTTTCGAGTGAGCCCTTGGAGTTTCTCCGACGAGCTGCATCGAATCCGTTTGAGTACAATTGGAAAAGATATGCCGGGACCTCGACCTTCTTGTCATCCGAAGTGGAAACTATGTATTTCTCTGATTCGGGGAGGCGAGAACAAACGTAATCGTTGTCGAAGAAGGTGTACCTGGAAAAACTCAACATAACTCGAAAATTTGAAGAGATAGCGGGAAGCTGTCAACTAACAAATGATAGCTCTTTTCATTTTCTACAAATGTTTAGTTGATCACTTTTTCCTATCTCCCCCTCATTATCAAGTTATCACTGCTGAAACTAAAACTTACTGTTTATAATTCTGAAAGTCCTCAATAGTTTCTGGAAAGTCGAAAAAGACGGCGAACATGCGCTCAAACCGTTTGTAGTTGTTGATACAAGCCTGAATCCTTTTTATTGGTTTTGGAGACCTGGAAATCTTACATTGTTCAAGTTGAGCACTCCATCTTCCACAAAATCTAACAGGTCGGGATCGATGAGTCGAATGAAGAATTCGGTGGACGTGATTTGAATGTAGTACGAATTGATATATCTGCTGAATTCATCCGGGCCTTTGGCATAATAGTTGACAGGAATGGCTTCGACCTAAAGAAAGAATGAATTGTTCATTTAAAGACTTAACTCACTCGTATCGGCTTGAACTTAGGATCTTCTGCATCGATATCATTGTTTCTCAACCGATCTTCAATGGCCGTCTTCACAAAGTCATGGGAGACCGTCAGCTTTTCAGAACTTATAATTCTCGTGGAGGACTGTTCATAACTCTCTTGGAATCCGGCCTCCACTTCATTTATCAGTAGTTTAACCCTGAAGTTAATCAGTATGATAAAACACGTGATAAGGGACCTTACTCATGACAGAATCGTGAATCTCGGGCGTTTCGATGGTACTTCAGCGGGAGATCAGAAAGGCATTTCAGAGAGTTGGTGATGTTGTCCGTCATTTCTTTGAAAAAGATGTTCGCCTTCCGGATACTGAAAAGGAAAAAGCTATGGTTGCTCAGAAGTTGATATACTCACATTTCCTCTTCTCTCGCATCGCCATCTTCCTCTTCCAGATCAGCCGCCGCCACCAACACCTTGATCTTCTGCCCTTCATGAAGCGAATCTGTCACCGCTTGCTGCAACTGTTTCTTGAAACTGTCCGCATCCAAATGGTCGAGGCTCATCAACACCTCGGGAATCTTTGTATTTTCTCGGATTCTCACGAAATGCTGAAGTGTCAAAAGTCCACGAATCAACGCATAACCACACTTTGGGAGACCAGTGAAAAAGGAATTTGAGTCTGAGTTGAAAGTGTCAAGTTAGACTTTGTCGAAGGCTAGCTCACCGGGATTGACGTGAAGTCCCACTCGGTACGCCAGTTCCGGCATAACGACGGGCAACCCCGTCCACCTACTTGTAGGCGGATCATTGAATTTAGGTTCCTGAAATGTTGAAAATCGGTTTTACGAGGGAACCTTTTAAGTCAAGCTCCAAACTTTGAGAAAAAAATTATATAGGGTGAAAGAGCGCCTTTTGGTGAGTACGAATCCACTTTCCAAATCTGCTGAGGAGACCTCTAAGTAGGTCAACTACCAATTTGAAAGCTCAAAATCGCAGTGCAAATGACGTGAAAACAGTGAAAAAGTCAAAAAAGGCAGTTTTCACGTCATTTGCACTGCGATTTTGAGCTTTCAAATTGGTAGTTGACCCACTTAGATGTCTCCTCAGCAGATTTGGAAAGTGGATTCGTACTCACCAAAGGATCCTCTTTCACCCTATATAATTTTTTTCTCAAAGTTTGGACCTTGACTTAAAAGGTTCCCTTGTTAGAGGATTTGGAATACCTGTATACGGGTCAAAAGATCAGTGAAACTGGGTAGAATTTCCTTTGCAAAAATGGGCTGATATTCGTCGCGTTCACGGTAGCGGGGCAGTGGAGCCAAGTTGGTTCCGCCAATGTTGAAGAGAATTGAGGACACTGGCGAAGGTTTTATCGGGTTTTTCTGGAAATGTTTGATATTTGGATGATGGGTCTCGCCACGAAAACAGTTTTTGGCTGAAATACGGCTTCAGGGCAAGATTTTGACACTTTTCATGATGAAAATGGGTGAAAGTGCATAAAATCGGACAGTTTTCACTGATTTTCCGAAAAAAAGAGTTGCAACAAACTGCTGGAATTTGATGGGAAACAACTGAATTCGTGTTTTCTGACCCGTTTTCGTCAGGAAAAGTGTCAAAACTTTGTGCACATTTCAGCCGGTACCATTTTCGTTGCGAGACCCACTCGTCGCAGAAACTTACATAGAAAACGAAAGACTTTCCGGATTCGTTGACAAAGAACTTTTCCACAGCGAATGAAAGGATCACCTCAGCCATAAAAGCCACTAGACATTCATCGTCCGTTCCTTCTTCTTCCGCCATTTTATCTCCTTCATCCTTACTACGGGGTCCAACAACAAGTTGACCTTTGTAAAGAGTGCCATCGCAATGTGCATAGATGATTCCGCCTTCGCAAACCGTCATCTTCTTTGAAAACTTCCAGGTTGAAACTCGACGGCCACAAACAAATAATACAATCCTGTGGAACTTCACCGGGTTCGCCATGTTCAGCCAAGTTCCGTCGGATCTGATGTTATACTTATTTTCCGCTTTTCTCGGAGCTGAATACAACGAGACTTCTATTTCTCGAGTCGTCGGCTTTGTTCCAACAGTTTGAACCATCTTCCAGTTGGGTCCTTGATCCCGGACTTCTCCATGAAAGCGGCAATTCCCAACGATCAGGTCCAAATTGTGCTTGAATTCGAAGAACGTCGTGCTTGAATTGGTAACTTTGCAATGTGGCAGCTTCTGAACAAAATTTCTTCAAAACTTTTAAACTCCAGGACTCCGTCACCTCCATATATTTCGAGTCAATCTTGACGTAGTCCAACTTCCTCGGAATACAAACATCTTCTTCACTTCCATCAGTCAGAAAGTTCTGTGCTTTTCCACAGCCATAAAAAGATCCATCGGCCATGAGGAATATGGTATGACACGCTGACATGTAGATGTCTACAATCTGAAAGATTTCATTTTCTGCTATTCCACCAACCCTAAAAGCCTCACTTGAGGCCCATCTGGTAGCTGAATATCCATCAAATCCACAAGGTCTCTTCTTTCCTCACAAACTCCAAGCTTTCCATAATTGTTTGCTCCAGAAGCTAATTCCGTGTTCAGAACTGGGTCTTACTCTTTATTACTTGTTATCTTTCTTATCACTCACCAACTTTCTTGTAGACTCTAAACATGTCGTTTTGAAAAGAGGAAAGTGCGACTTCTGGACTAAACATTGACTCCATTAGAGTGTCTTTGAACTCCCGTAGAATCAAAATCTTGGTTAGCATTTTGAGTTGTGAGACCTGAAATCCTGAGATGTTGAAAGTGCGCTCTATCGAACTCACCGCGCCGGCCATTTTTCGCTGCTTATAGGCACTGGCCTTTTTTATAAAGTCGGCGAGCTGGGTGGTTATTTGGATCACTGGATCGGAAACACCATCATATACTGGAGAATCGATAGAACACTTCTGATTCGTCAATTTTTGCCAACATAATTGAAATAAAACAATGTCTTCAAACTTTTTCGGCGCTTTCAGCGGTTCCGTGGCCAGGATCCGGTTGAATTTGACAACTTTGTCTTCAGGAGATTCTACCTCGGTTTTCCTAAAAACAATTTTCAGTTCTCATTGTTTGATTCAGAAAAACTCACACTATCACTTCATTTCCAGCCATTGCGAGTACTGTAAAGTGAAACATTACGAGATTATTGATAAATGATAAGAATTGATAAATAGTAAAGTAATCATATGCTTATAAAAACATGTTTTAATCAATTTCATACAAGAAATCATAAATATCAGAACTTTTTATTTGTGTGAAATATTGTTGGAGATGTAAAGAAATCGAATATAAATTCAGGAGATCAGAAAAAAGTATGATTGACAAGATTTTTTTTTTTGGAAAAATGACACAAGAGTTCAAAGGATGGCAAAATACTGGTAAAAAGGAAATGTTTTGTTATCACTATTCATGGAAAGGTCTCCAGAGCTGCATCCCCTTTGGCTGATCAATTCGAAGTTTGGGGATTCTTGAAATTACGATCTGGATTTCAGGCTCCACTGGAACGAGAGATCGGAAAATTCGATGCATTTCAAACTCGAATCTCATAGTCTCGACATCGTAATTCTCGCCATTTCGGGACAACTTATCAGTGAGCCATTGCTCATTGATAAGCTCCAAGTTGACCTCATCTGGAGACAATGGTAGTGGGAGGGCATTGCGAGTCGAGAAGCAGTATTGGCCCATTTTGTCAGCGATTCTGCTCAAAATGTCCAATTTGTGCATTTGGAATGGAAGATTCTGCCAATGGAGAACGATATCCGATCGATATCTAGCCACAAATTCGATCATATCATCCGGGAATTGATCAAAAAGAGATTTGATAAACTCAAAGTCGGATTCAGTAGCTGGAATGTACATAACTTTGATCTCTGATAACCTGATAAGCAATCATACCAGTGAGCACAATCATTTGGAGGAGATAACGCTTTATGTGTTTGATCTGAAGCTCCTGTGAGAGTTGGAACACCTCTTGTTTCAATTCCTTATCCAAACGAAAGAATTCGGCAGTGTCAAACAAGATTTCAGTCAGGGACTTGAAAGCTTCCGATGAGAAGTTCTTACTGACCTCTTCCAACTTCTCGGAGTTCATGTAAAGATTCACAAGGGACGGTGGAATAGAAATTTGGCCATCTTTAGCATCTACCTCCAAACATGGAAACTTTTCGCAGATCTTCTGATGACCAACATTGGCATGTCTGGAAGTTACAGATAACCTAAGCTTCACTAAGTTGACCTACTTCCAATGGGTTATGAAACCTTCATAAGTGGTAGGATAATCGAAAAATGCGTGGAGAAGGTCGGGGAACTGTTTCATATTGTATTGGCAGGCCTAAAATTTACCAATATGAAGACGACGTCAATCTTCTGAATCCTATACCACATTCAGATTTAACACTCCATTGTCAACGTATTTCAGAAGGCTTTCATCGATGAGTTTGATGAAAAATACTGTGGATGTAGTTTCAAAGTAGTAGGATTTGATTTCAGTGACTTCGTCATTAGAATCGGTGTAGTAATCCACTGGAATAGCCTCCACTTTCAGCACCTTCATATCCGGATCTTCCGGGTCAATAGCTCCTTCCTTTACTCGTTCCTCAACAAGTTTCCGAATATCCGGTTGAAATTCCATCAGCATTTTATGAATTTCGCGCCTCGGGTACTCATCATTGACCTGCTCTAGGTGTTTTTTGATGTCGCAGATCAAATTGTGGACCCTGGAAGTGAGAAAATGGGTCTCAAAGCAAAATTCGAACTCACAAAAGTGCATAATTGTCTTCTCTGCACCGACGTCGATATCTCAACGGCAAGTTGACCAGTACATCCAGGCCGTTGGAGATAATAGCGTGAAGCTGATCGAGGAAGCTTCTGGCCTTAGTGGTTCTATGAGAATACTTTTTGAAGTTCAGAATCCTCTCGAAGACCTACATTTCGAGTCTCCTCTCCTTATCGTTTCCTCCAGAAGTCAGCACCAGAGGTCGGATGGATCGACCATCGAATAGAGAGTCGTTAAACTCTTTGTCCAGGTCATTATAAAAGTCAGTTGACTTTTCCAGTTTTGCCAGCACTGTGGGAACTTTGCCGGTTTTGTCAATGTGTAGGAAGTCTTGGAGGGCATGCAACGATTGGATCAACTGGAAGGCCTTTTGTGGGAGGCCGGTGACTAAGGACACTGAAAGTTTGGGGCTTCCAAGTGTCATATCTCGAAAACTATGCAAGATAAGGAAAAGTGATCAACTGATAAGTTGTAGAGGAGGTGATAAGCTACAAGTTTGCAATTGATCACTTTTTCCTATCTTCTACAGTAACCTAGATATTGGGTTACTATATTGACCGTCATATCTCAAAAACTTTGCGAGATAGGGGAAAGTGATCAATTACAAATGTGTAGCTTATTACCTTTTCTACAACTTTGCAATTAATCACTTTCCCCTATCTCTCATAGTTTTTGAGTTATCATTGATAAAAGAAAACTCACAGTCATCAACACCGTAAATCCGCTCTGCCAAGTTTTCCGGCAATTCCTCCAAGTATTCTGAGAACAAAGCGCGCAGCTCTGATCCCAAATAAGTGATGGGTTCCTGAGATTTCGGAACGATGGAGTATGGCATCGTCAATGGAATTTGTCGAATTGTCCGCATTTGGGGTTCCGTGTTCACATGCGGGTTTCGTTGGGAATAGCTTGGCTGAATAGTCGAGTTGAAGGGCGATTTTGGGATAGGAGCTCACATAGAAAATGAATGAATCGCCGGATTCATTCACGAAGAAGCCTTCAACATAAAATGGAATAACCACTTCTTTCAAAAAGACAACAATTGTCTCTTCTCTGCCTCGTGGAGCAGTTTGAAGTTTTCCGGAATACAAAGTGCCATTGTTGGACACATACACCATTCCTGTAGAGTTATGTCTTTGTTATCAGTGATAACTTATCACTGACCGTTTTTGCGATGCGAAACTTGAAACATCGAGGCAACAGGAACACTCTTTCCGCAAATGATAAACACAATTTGTTCTGATCTATCGGCGTTCCAGTCGGGCATGTAGAAGATTCCTCTTCTGACGGTGTACTGAAAGAAAATGCTTGGTATCTTAAAAACTATAAAAGATAAGGAAAAGCAATCAATTGCAAAGTTGTAGAGCAGATTAAGATCTACAAGTTTGCAGTTGATCACTTTTCCCTATCTCTGATAGCTTATCAGTTATAACAGTGATAAGAAGACTCACAACTTTCGGACATCCATACAAGACCGAATCCAGCTCCACTTCTATCGGTTTCTTTCGGGGACACTCATTTGGCTCACATTGTTGCAATTCCCAATTCTGTCCTCCAGTTTTTGCAACGTCATAATTACATCGTTGTCCAATGACCAGTTTGGTATCATTCTTGTAGTAAAAAAAAGTGGTGCTGTTCTCAGTAACTTCACAAAATGGTCCCTGCTGAAAAAGTTCTGAACATCTTTGAAGCACGGAAGCTTTTTGAACTTACAAATACTTTACTGGGTGATTTCTCGATATAATCGAGCTTCACCGGAACTGTTATGGCTCCGGTAGTACCATCAGTCATAAAGTTTTCAGCTTTGCCAGCTCCATAAAATGAGCCGTTTTCTAACAGAAAGATGGTGTGATTCGGTGACATATGAATTTCAACTATCTGATCCTGAAATTCAAATGTGAAACAGATTATTCCAGAGTGATGAATACATCTGAATCCGGGAGCCTGATCGGAACAAAGTCCAGAAGGTCTTCTTCACTTCCAACTCCGAGCCGTCCATTTAAGTTTTTACCATAAGCAAGAGGTCTTTGAAGTTCTAAATTTAAAATTCCTAGCTTTATAGGATCTTTGGAAACTTACGAGTCTTCTTGAAAACTTCATATTTGTTTTTATCAGTAGAAACATGTGAAAGCACCACTTCCGGGCTAAATGTCGACTCTGTGAATGGAGTTTTGAGCTCGCGGAGCAGCAAGATCTTCGATAAAAGGCTGCAATCGGAGGATGCCTGGAAAGAAAAGAAAAACAAGGCGGGTGAAAGTGCGCTCCAGTGAACTCACAGTTTCTGCGAACTTTTTTTGATTTAAAGAGCTAGAAGTAAAGATCCATCCAGCCAACCAATTTGCGCGATGGAGGAGCCCATCTACTGACAATTCAGTGGCTGGAAAGTTTGGGTCTCGTCACGAAAATCTTGGTGCATACCTTTACATTTCTGAACAATTGCATCAAAAGCCTGGGTGAGTTTGAACGGCTCTTCATCAACAATCTTGTCCAAATACTCATTTGCACTTTCTTGGCCTTCTTGATGTTTTTTCAGATACCTAAAGCCATTTCCCCAAATGTTTTGAATGAAATACTCACTCTTTAACAATTTCCTTGTCCATTATCAGTGTGTCTTATCAGTTCATAGCCATCCAGTTATGTTAGCAGAATGTTTCAGGTGCCTGTGAGGTAAACAGTGATTAAGACGCGATTTCTGTAAAACCTGGACTTCCCTTGGCACTAGCGCCCAAAGTATTTCCGATCGGGACTATACTCGGTCCATACATGTATATGGTTGACCTTTTTCAAAAAACAGTACCAGTTTGGTCCTG
>LR538955.1:1058272-1079884 GCA_900536315.3 Caenorhabditis becei | reverse complement strand
ACAGGGGGGACGGTACAGGACCAAACTGGTACTGTTTTTCGAAAAAGGTCAACCATATACATGTATGGGCCGAGTATAGTCCCGATCGGAAATACTTTGGGCGCTAGTGCCAAACCCCTTCACAAAAAGTCCAGGTTTTACAGAAATTGCGTCTTAAGCAAATTAGTGATAAGACATGGGTGAGATAAGTTAGTACTGATTAGAAAAACAGTTAATTTCAACAAAATGAGTAAAAAAGGCCAAAAAACATGTTTATTCATTAAAATCACATAAAAAATCAATGAAATTTTTCATAAATTCCAGAAAATTTGAAAATTTGAGATGATTTTTGAGAGGATTGGGAAAAAAAGACAAGATCAGGCTCAAAGAGTACCACATCCTCTACACCGCTTCATACCTCGTTTGTGAACGTAGCCGGACCACTTCATGATGGAATTCTGAAAATGTATTGTATTCTAACGAGAAAACCATATGAAGTGAGGGAAAGTGATCAACTGATAAGTTGTAGAGGAGATAATAAGGTACAAGTTTGCAGTTGCTTTTTCCTATCATCTACCGTAACCCAGATACTGATCAATTTGGCTACAAAATCTTTTGACTGTTATATCTCCAGAACTATGAGATATAGGAAAAAGTGATCAACTGATGAATTGTAGAAAAGGTAATAAGCTACAAGTTTGCAGTTGATCACTTTTTTCTATCCCCTACCGTAACCCAGATATCAATCGATTCAGCTACAATATCTTCTAACTATCATAACTCTAGAACAATGAGAGATTTGAAAAAGTGATCAACTGAAGAGTTATAGAAAAAGTGATAAGCTACAAGTTTGCAATTGATCATTTTTTCCCTATCTCTCCTCGTTTTCAAGATACAGTACTAACCGTCAAAGACCATCGAATATCCTCATCCTGCTCCTTTTTGAATAGTTGCTCAAAGAGCCACTTCTTCTGCAGCTTCTCCCCATCCACACGTCCATCATCCGAAGCCAAAGTGATCGGCGGAGGGTTTCCCCGACAATAGCTTCCCATCCTGAACCAATTCTTCCGAATCTCATCGGAGATCTTGCTGAGAGTATCCAGGTTTTCCGTGTCAAAGGGTAGCTTCTTCCAGTGGAAGATAATATCAGGTCTGTGTTCCCCAACCTTCTTAATCATGGATTCCGGGAGGATTTCGAAGAGGGAAGCGAGAAAATCATAGTCGGATTCAGTAATTGTCATCACAATCATTTCCAGAAGATCTTGTTCAAGATGCAGCATCATTAGCTCTTTGGAGATTTGGAAGACTTCGATTTTCTGAAAAATCCCTTATCAGTACAGCCCTTACTGATAGAACTCACAAATTTCATATCCAAGTGATAAAAGCTTGCAGGATCCAACAATGTCTCCACCAAGTACTCCACTGCCTTCGCCGAGACACTCACACTCATCCGATTCGTCGGATTTCCCTGATGTTCCGCCATATTCCGTCTTCCTAAATCGAATCCATTGGTGTAGAGCTGGAAAAGGTACCCAGGGACTTCCACCTCCTTCTCATCATTTCCAATGATAATGTACTTCTCAGAGTCTGAGAGATTAGAGCAGATCTTCTGGTTATCAATGTTAGGGTGCCTGGAAATGGAATTCTTAGCCTGAATCCAATCGGATCGACCTACTTCCGATGCTTCTTGTACTCGTCTGCCGATTTCGGATTACTGAAGAACAACTTGAAAAGCTCCCAAAACTTTGGAACATT
Source organism: Caenorhabditis becei (assembly GCA_900536315.3). Taxonomy (NCBI): domain Eukaryota; kingdom Metazoa; phylum Nematoda; class Chromadorea; order Rhabditida; family Rhabditidae; genus Caenorhabditis; species Caenorhabditis becei. The sequence goes on along the minus strand of LR538955.1, from coordinate 1,078,150 downwards.
GTTGGCGCAGACAATGTTCAAGCTCAAAACCCCCTCTTCCACATGCTCCAGAAGGCTTGGATCAATAACTTTCAGGTAGAATGGAGTGACGTTAGTGTGGTAGAAATAAGATTTGAGTTCAGCGACAATTCCATTATTGTTGTATCTGCAGTAATCAGTGGCAATGGCTTGAACTTGAATCGTCGACTTTTTCGCTTCATCCGTGTCGATCTCTTCTCTCTTAACCCTCACTGCCACTATTCCTTCCAGTTTCTCTCCAGCATCCAATTTGAACGCTTGAACGCTACACCTTGGGCGGGTCAATAGGAAATGTCTGGCAGTTTTGGTTTCATTGATAAGGCGGACAACGCTGAAATTATTATCAGTTGATAAGGTGATAGTGATAGTGTCTTACATATTGCAGTATTGGGAATCCCGCTGTTGACGGCGATAGCGAAGTGGCAGGTTGGGCAAGCATCGGATCGCTTCCATGATGTCATTGTGAATGCGTTCCAGCATGATTTTTGCTTTTTTGATACTGATAAGAGATAATAGATAAGAGATAAGTTATCAACTGTGTACACTTACATCTCCAATGTTCTCTCCTCACCCATCGTGTTCACTACAATTGGGTCAATCTGGCTGCCATGAGCAATAGAACAGTTCAATGCGTTCTCCAGCTGCTCCTCGAATTCGTCTCCTGAATCCAAGGTGTCAAGAGCCAGAAGCACTTCTGGAACCTTGACGGTTTCATTGATTCGGATAAAGTGATGAAGGGCTCGGAGAGCTCGGATGTAGTTGATGCCGTTGAATGGGAGACCGGTGAAGAAGCATTTGAGAGCAGATTGACCAACTAAATGATACATACTCTCTGTATCTGGAATAAAGGATTCTAGAGTTGGATACATGGAAACACTTACAATCCTCACGCTGAGCAGGGAGATCGGCATATGCAATGTTGATAAGTTCATCCGTTAACATTTCCAAACCAACTTGGAATTCATTCGATAAGAGGTCAGCATAGGGAATGCTTTCCCGGTTTACCATGGTGAAAACTGGAGGGGAGAGTGGAGATTTAATGGCTAGAACTTTTTCGAAGACGCTTTGAGTTTTGGGCTCGTCTGTGTCGGTCGGCTGAAAATGTTGGGGTCCATTCAACAGGTCTTACTGATCTTGTGATAAGAGTTATCAAAAAGTGATCAACTACAAAGTTGTTTGTCTTGAAAAGTTCTATAACTTTGTAGTTGCTCACTTTTCCCTAGCACCTACTGATCTTGTGATAAGAGCTATCAAACAGTGAAGTTGTTTAACTTACGTAGAAGATCATTGAATCCCCAGATGTATTCACAAAAAACCCATCCACCGCAAACGGTAGTGATATTTCCTTCATGAAAGCCACAATGCTCTCATCACCCGGCTCCACATCATTCTCTTCCTCCATGTGTTCTTCGTCATCATCTTTGTCTCGTTTCCCAAATCCAACTACCAACTTTCCAGAGTACAGAGTTCCATCATAATGGCCGTAGATTGTTCCTAGACTGATAATGTTGTGATAAGAGTTACTGATACGAGTTACCATCACTACAAACAGATATCGCGTTCCAGAACTTGTCAGAATCAACTCGTCTTCCACAAACAAAGAAAACGATTTCACGAGTGTCTTTAATTGCCTGCTTATCGTCATATGTCCAGTTTCCATCCGTATATATCATGTACTGAAACCAAACTTGACCTACTTTTCATTTCTCTCTGAACTCACAAATTTGGGTTTGTCTGTCAGAACCGAGTGCAGTGTGACCTTGACAGCTTTGTAATCTGGCGGCTTCTTATCATTGCCCACAACAATCTGCCATTTCGGCCCTTTAGCCAGCACTATATCTGGCGGAGCTGGCATTCCCACTACCAAAGTGGAGAACTCGTTGTAGCCCGGAAAGAGGGTACCTGTTTCGTAAGCCTTGCAGTGCACTTTGTTCTAGAAAAATTGGGGTTATCTCGCATTTTGAGCTTGAAACTCACTCCAATCGTGTTCGGAGCAACATTCACAAAATCCAGCTTCACTGGGACTTCCAAGTTGTCTTCTGTTCCTTCTACCAGGAAGTTTGTCGAGGTTCCAGAACCATAGAACTCGCCGTTGGACATCAGGAATAGGGTATGTTTGCCGGATGTGTAGATTTCCGAGATCTGGGATTTTATGAAGTTAAAAAAAAAATTGTTTCCAAAATTATGTACATAATTCTGTTTTAGAATAAGGAGTTGAACTGGAGCTTTGAAAAAAAAGGAATTTGAAAAATAAAATTTGTAAAAAAAATTCTGAAAAATTTTTTTAAAATTTTTTTTTGAAATTTGCAGTTTTTACAAGTAATCTATAACTTTCAAAATTTGATATCCGCACAGTGATGAAATTTTTGAGAATTAAAAAAAAAATTTCAGAAAAAAAAATTTTTTTTTGAAAATTTTGAATTAAAATTTTTCATTTTTTTTTGGAGTTTTGGAATTTTTAAAATTAGGTCATACTTTATAAATGTTGAAATTTGATATTCGGTGAGAAATGAAATTTTTGAAAATTTTAAAAATCAAAAAAATTTTTCGGATTTTTGAAAATTTTGAAATTTTTTTTGAATTTCCTAACTTTCTAAATTTACTTCATATTCTATTGTTTTAAAAATTTGATATCCAAGACGTTATAAAATTTTTGGAAACAAAACAAATTAATTCCTAATTTTTTCCAAAAAAAAATTTTTTTTTTGAAATGTTTTGTTATTTTTTTTATTTTTCTCAAGTTTATCAGGACTTTCAAATTTGCGATTCTCATGTTGAGGATCTTCCCAATAACTTCATGAATTTCAATAATTTGAAAAATGTCACCCCTTACCGTAAGATCCTGCGGTAACCAAATCGGCATAGGCTCTGAAATGTGCGCATCCTTGCTGCCAACTCCCAATTTTCCTTTCTTATTGTTTCCCATAGCCATTGGACGGTCCAAAGCTGAACTTTCCTCTTTTTTCAACCTTTCCCCCCTCCAAAAACTCACGAATCTTCTTAAAAATCTCATAACCCCTATGATTTCCAGCTTCCGTTCTGACCGGAATCGACAGTGCCGCTTCCATACTAAAAGTCTCCAAAAGTGTGTGTCGGAATTCGCGGAGAAGCAAGATTTTAGTGAGAAGACTTGTGTAGGAGATCTGAAAAAGTCTGGAAATGCAAATGCGCCCTATTGAACCAACCGCATCCGCCAGTTTTCTCTGCTTGAAAATTCCCGCATTTTTAATGTAATCAGCGAGACTTTCAGCGCACTTTAACGCACTTTCAGAGGAAGCGTTGCGGTCTGAAAAATCAATAATTAAAAAAAAATTTTGTCAATTTTTTTTTCATACCACGAGTAATTCTAACCAAATCATCAAAAATCTTCACGGCACTCAGCGAAGTTTGGGGCAATGCACTTTGAAATTCACTGATTTTTCGACTGATAAGCTCGTCAATATCAGCTGCTTCTCTGAGAAAAAAAAAACTTTTTTTTTTATTTTTTCAAAAAAAAATTTTTTTTTATCCTTACTCTTTAATAAAAACCACATCATCATCATTCTCCGCCATTATCAGTATCGATAAGCTTTATCAGTAGGAGCAACAAGAATCGGTCAACCGAAACGAGAGAGCATGTGTTTTTGAGAGACGCAGTGTTGTTGGGCCTATAGTGTAGCACCGATGAGTTCAATGACGAAGAAATTGGGGAAAAGTTGGGGAAATCGATAGAGGAAAATATGGGGATTGATATTTTCACAAAATTTGGTGATAAAATCCTTATCTTTCTTATCAAACCACCCAATTATTGAATTCTGGGGAGAAGGTGCGTTTTCTGGGCAGAAATGTTCTCACCGTCTGCGTCTAGTCACATGTCACCCCTGGCTTCAACTGGTGCCCGTCGTGTACTCCTCTCGGACGATTGCGAAATACTTTTAGGTCACTGGTATTGATTTTTCGATAACACAAACTTAATTTTGAAAAAATAGAAGAATTTATTTTGGAAAAGGGAGTGATAAAAGATAAATAAGTAATCAGTAGGAAAAACCAGAAAAAAAACAGTAGGACGATGAGAAAAAAAAGGAGAATTTGGAATTGATGGTTCACAAGAATTTACAATTAGTGATAAGGTAATCAGAAAAAAACCAGAGCGTCATGGGCCAACAAGCCGGGATTCAAAGATGGTCTTGGTGCAAAATAGGAACTTTTTCAAAAAATTTCAGAGATTCAACACGAAAAAGCAAGGATTCGAGATGTAGGAGCGGGGAAACGGGGTTGGGGACAAGAAATTAGCATTACATAGAAAAATGGGAAGGAAACGGATCGAATAGGTCAGAAACTATGAAAGATAGGAAAAAGTGATCAATTGGAAACTTGTAGCTTATCATCTCCTCTAAAACTTATCAGTTGATCACTTTTCACTATCTTTTATAGTTTTCAAGATAATTTAGTTGCCGCGATTCGCTACGGTTGAGAGGTTCGATAAGCTGGATCCACTTCTTTTGACGCCTTTCTTCTCGTATCCGGACCATAGCATCATTGTGTTCTGAAAACCCTTGTTATCAGTGCCAAGTTGATAAGGAATTACCATCAGTGACCACTTGATATCCTTATCATCCTTCTCCACGCACAAATGATCGAAGAGCCAATTCTCATCCAATTGCTCCTCATCCACTTGGACATCGGGCAATAGCGTCACCGGCATGTCCTCATCACTTCGTTCCTCATAGCAGTTTTTGAACCAGTAGTCAGTGATTCTGAATGAAATTTTGATATCACAATGTCACTGATAACCGTTTTCTTACCCGTTGAGAACATCCAAGGTGGAGTGATCGAAGGGGAGCTCATCCCAGAAGAGCAGGATATCCGATCGTCCCGAAGCACCGACTTCTTCAGCCATTTTGTCCGGGAAAACGGTGAAGAGCCATTTGACGAACCGGCAGCTGTTGTTATCAAGTGACATGATTATCATTCGGAGCATATCAGTCTCCAAGTGCTTGATCATCATCTCATGGGACAGCTTGAAGATCTGTTCCTTCTGGAAATTTCAGAAATTTTGATTTATGTTACAGAAAGATGTCTCAACAAACCATGGTATTGTCAAAATTGAAGAATCTGCTCGGATCCAGCAAAGTTTCCACTAGCAACTCGACAGCCCTTGCTGAAACTGTCACCGACAGCTGATCCACAGGGGTGCCTGACATTTCCGCAGATCGACGTCTTCCAGAGTCGTAGGCGCCGGCATATAACTGGAATAGGTATGCTGGAACCTCGACCTTCTTGTTATCGGATGTGGAGATGGTGTACTTCTCCTCAGCTGGCAGATTTTCACAAATTTTCTGATTGTTGATGGCTGGGAGACTAGAAAAGAGTTTAAATTTTGAAAAATGTATGCTGGTTACTTTTTATGTGTGTGGAGGCATTGACAAATGTCGTCGATTTGGAAGAACACGTCGATGCATTTGTTCAAGTCGAAGGGGCCGTTGAGGCAGGCCTGAAGAAGTTGGGCTATATCTCAAGAATTATGGAAGATGGGGAAAAGTGATCAACTGAAGACTTGAAGAGCAAGACCTTTTCTACAACTTTGCAATTGACAACTTTTCTCTACCTCTCATATCTTATCAGTTATCAGTGATAGCAAGAAGTGATTAACTGAAGACTTGTAGAGCAAGACCTTTTCTACAAGTTTGCCCTCGATATTTCATCAGCTATCAGTGATAGCAAAAAATGATCAATTACAAACTTGTAGCTCAAACCCTCCTCTACAACTTACCCAGTTCAAGTTCAAAATCCCGTCCTCTACATACTCCAAAAGTCCCGGATGAATGACCTTGATGTAGAACTCCGTGACGGTGGTGTAGAAGCAATGTGAGTGAACATTAGTTATCTGTCCCTCATCATTGCTCTCGTATTTCACCGGGATGCAGTGGACGTGGACGGGCTTGAACTTGGGATCCTCCTTGTCAACATCCCCAAACTGAACTCGATTCGCATAGAGTTGATCCAACTTTGCTTTGGATCGCGTCTTTGTCTGTCTCGAGTCGTTTTTGGGACGTTGAGCCGCGATGTCTTTCTTGGAGTCAAGTTTTGCGATTAGAAGACTCACACTGAAAGTTGCCTTTAGAAAAGTCACAGAAAGTTAGGCTTACAAGTGTCCATAAGTGGTGTCTCGTTGGAGCCGTCGGTATTTCAGAGGCAGCTTCTCAAGGCATTCCAGTGACTTCGTGACGTCGGCTATGACTTCCGCCCAATAGATTTTCACCTTTTCAGCACTAAAAACGTTTCATTTTCCATCTATAAACCTCCAATTCCTTACACATTCTTGTTCCTTCTCAAGATTCGCCAGTTCTCCTCCATCAACGGCTTGATATAACTTCCTTGCACAAGCGATTCTTTCACCGCTTCCTTCAGTCCCTTCTCAAAAGCAGCCGACTCTTCCTGAAGATCCAGAGACTTGAGAACCACGGGTACTTGACTGGTCTCGTCGATTCTCAGAAAGTGTTGAAGGGCGAAAAGTTGTCGGGCGTAGTTGATTCCGTTTATGGGAAGTCCGGTGCGGAATTGATACACATCATTTTCGGGAGCACCCACTTTAGCAGACGAGTAGACGAGACTGGCGAAATCAGCTGGCAGAGAGTTGAAGTGGGTGGAGAAGTCAGTTTTAAGGGTGGAAGCGAAACATGGAGAGATTTCGTCTGGGAATTGGAGAGGAGCCGTCGGAGGGACTAGTGGAGAGGTGATCTTTTTGACCTCGCTGACATGTGTTGGATGGTGTGGGCATTTGAAGGTGGTTCTGGGCTGAAAGTGACTGTTTTTCAAACGACTGTAACTCGGGAATTATGAGAGATAGGGAAAAGTTATCAACTGATAACTTGAAGCTTATCATCTCCTCTACAAGTTTTCAATAAATCACTTTTTTGTATCTCTTTTAGTTTTTCAGATATGACAAAATTTCATAAGGACACTTTGGCTTCTTGATAACTTGATAAGGAGTGAAGATAGAAAAAAGTGGTTAATTGATAACTTGTAGCTTATCACCTCTTCTACAACTTTGCAATTAATCACTTTTTTCTATCTCTGATAGTTATTGAGATATTTTGACTTCCCCAAAACTCACATAAAAGATCATCGAATCATCGGCGTCATTCACAAAGAAGCCGTCAACTTTGAATGGCACAACGAGTTCTTTCAAGAAAACCACAAGAATCTCCTCTTGCTTCTCATCATCGTCCAAACCTTCTGATTCCAATTTTCGCGGTCCGGTCACCAATTTTCCCTTGTAAAGTTTTCCAGAGTTCACTGCGTAGCAACTTCCTGAAAAAATGGGTTGATAAGGTGATAAAGTGATAACAAACCATTCGGGCAGATGGAAATCTGGAAATTTGACGGGGAAACTCGTCGTCCACAAGCATAAAATACGATTGGACGGAGGGTATTTTCAGAAGTGTACCAGCCGGAAGGGGTGACAGTGTACTGGAAAAAGTTAATTCAGAATACCTATTTTTGCCGATGGGTCTCGCCACGAAAATGGTTTCTGGCTGAAATACGGCTGCTGGATAAGGTTTTGGCACTTTTTTTGATGAAAATGGGTAAATTCAATCATTTCCATCCAATTTCCAGCAGTTTCCACCGATATCTAGTGAAAATGAGGTGTTTTTGGTAAAAAGCGGCAAAATACCCAAAAATGCTTGTTTTTGTACTGACATGTCGGACTGCTTAGGCCGCAATCCGGAAATGTCTCGTGACCTAGTTCGTTCGAAAGAGAATCATCGACTTCCTATAGTGAACTGGGCTCAGATTTTGCCAAGAAGTCTTTATTTTGGCTCACGGAGCCATCAAAGTGTCCAGTCAGTACTAATTTTAGCCATCGTCTCCAGTACTCATTTTTCCGCGTGAAAAATGCGTTTTTCAGTGCTAACTTCTACTGGATTTTAGTGTTGGCTGGAACTTTGATGGCTCCGTGAGCCAAAACAAGGACTTCTTGGCAAAATCTGAGCCCAGTTCACTATAGGAAGTCGACGATTCTCTTTCGAATGAACTAGGTCCCGAGTCATTTCCGGGTTGCGGCCTAAGCAGTCCGACAAGTGAAAATTGGTGGAAACTGCTGGAATTTGCTTGGAAACGAACTAATGTACGTAATTTCACCCGTTTTCATCAGAAAAAGTGGCAAAATCTTGTCCAGAAGCCGTATTTCAGCCAAAAAACATTTTCGTGGCGAGACCCATCAGGTGACTCGTCGTGGGACGGCAATAATACTCACAGTCATCATTTTCCACGTCACCACCGACATCAACTTGACATTAACCCTTCCAAGGTCATCCTCAGCTGGAGGTTCGGCTTGAGTGATCCAATTGGGTCCTTTACTGATAGCCTGCTTATCACAAGCTTGCCCAATCACCAGCTCGACTCCTTGATTGTAGTCGTGAAACGTGGTGCTCCGATCCGTCAGTGTACAGAATGTTTTTTCCTGTAATTGTGAGCAGTGATAAGAAATGTTATCATGAATCTTTTTTCGCTGCGAGACCCAAAAATCAAATCTTACCAAACACTCCGCATTATCCTTCGGGATCTTGACGTAATCCAGCTTGACCGGAGTCAGAATATTTCCTGTCAAGGGTCCTTCGGTCATGAAGTTTTTGGCCAAACCGGAACCATAAAAATCGCCGTTTTTGGATAAGAATATGGTGTGGTACTTTCCCATGTAGATTCGGGAAATCTGAAAAAAACTTTTTTTTTTCATTTTTTTAAATAGATGTTACTCGAAAATTGGTTTGAACTTCTGGTTTTGAAGACAAAAATTGAAAAAAAATTTTGAAAAAAATTTGAAAAAATGTTTTTTTTTTAATTTTTTAAAAATCGATTTTACCCGAAATTTGGCTTGAAAATCAGTTTTCCAAATTTAAAAAAAAAATGAAAAAATCCCTTACCATGACATCTTTTGGCAAATCGATAATATGATGCTTCTCAATTTTTCGATCCGTGACGCCCACCCCGAGCCTTCCGTTTCGATTCATCCCATAAGCACGTGGTTGTAAGATTCCTGAAGATTTCCTTGAAAGTGATAATGATATAGTTTATCACTCACTGATATCCTTTATCACTCCATATTCCTCAGAGTTTATTGGAATCGAAAGTGCAGATTGAAGACTCATAGTCTCCGAGAGCTCTGTACGGAACTCACGGGCGAGGATCACTTTTGAAAGGATATTGATTCGTCGGATCTAAAAAAATTTACAAAATAGTTTTTATCTTTCATTTTTTTGCAAATGCGCCCCATCGAACTCACCGCTGCATCCATTTTTCTTTGCTTGAAAATACTGGCATTTTTTATAAAATCCGCGAGGATCTTTGCAGCTTCAAAGGCCTTTTCTGAGGAAAGATGGTTAACTGAAAAAAAATCGATAATGCTTTTTTTAACTTTTGTTCAATTTTTTTTGTAAATGTACCTTGACAAACTTGAACAATTTCTTCATATTTTTTCGGAGCTTTCAGTGGGTTTGTATTGATAATTTCATTGAATTCATTGAACTTATTTTCCAATTGTTGTTCATGGTTCACGACATTATCTGGACCAGAATTGGGGATCACGATAAAGCTGAAAAATAAATTTTAAAAATAAATTTTGAAAATTTATGCAAAAAATTTAAATTTCCCAATAAACTCACTTGCTCGGTGGATTCACTCGAGGAAGCAATCTGACATCTTTGACGTCAGGTTCCTCCATATCTTCGTTCATTATCGATAAGCTTTATCAGTTGGAGCAATTGAAGCTGAAACGAGAGAGCACGTGTTTTTGAGAGACGGAGTGTAGTTGGGCCTAGCGTGGGCCCAATGGCTAAAAATTGGGGAAAACTTGGGAAAAATCGATAGAGGAAAAAGTGGGGATTGATATTTTCAGAAAATTTGGTGATAAAAACCTTATCTTCTTTATCAAATCACCCGATTATTGAATTTTGGGGGTATAGGAGTGTTTTCTGGCAGGACATGTTCTCTCCGTCTGCGTCTAGTAGTTTGTCACTAGGGGCTTCTCTTGGTGCCCGTCGTGTACTCCTCTCGGACAACGTTGATTTAGCGGCTCCTTTCTTAAATGTTTTGTTTTTTTCTTGTGTAAAAACTGTTTTTCTTCAAGAAACAGTAAAAAAACATGAAATTCTTTCGAAAAATTCCGAGAAATCCCTGTTTTCCACGAAGACTGAATTTTTATATTCAAGTTCCCCCGCTTTTTCCCTCTGGCGGACTAGAAATCCTACCCGAGTTTTCTCTTCCACACCGGGTGTACTCCTCTCGGACAACATTTTTCAATTGTTTTTTCACTCATTTTTCTCGGTTTTTCTCGATTTTCACCTAATTTTTGCATTTTTCAGCGGGTTCCCAACCCAAAAAATGTACGACGCATACACGCCCAGCGAAGTAGCGCTTCGATTGCCCGTCGAAGTGACATGCCTCTCGTTTCAAGGTGAGCAAATGATTTTTGAGGAAAAGCGGCTAATTTTTGCTTTATTCGGATTCAGAATCGACGCACAGTGTGTTGGCAGGAGGAAGAGCCGGTCATTTGTATGTTTATTCGATTTCAGCAAGTGAGTATTTCGAAAACTTTTAAAAATGGACTAAACCCCAAAAAGCTTCAGATCGCCGCGGTTTCGAGCTGACCAACACCTGCAAAACGTTCCATAAGAAGGCAGTATTAGAGTTGAACGTTTGCCAACGTGAAGATCTGCTTCTTTGCGTCTCAGACGCCCAATTAATGGCTCACAAGCTCAGCGACGCCGAGTATAAGGTGGAGACGCTGATTCACAAAGTGAAACCTGTTACTACTTTTGCAAGATTTACTCCTAAAGTGGGTCAATATTAAATAATCGATTATCAATTGTTTTCAGACATCTGGAGACCTTTACGTGATAGTTGCCTCTAGGAAAAAGCTATTTTTGTTCAAGTGGGGAGAAAAGGAAGGCCATAAAGAGTTTCTCGACGTACCCCTCGACTATAATCCCGAATTTACGGATACACCGACGTCTATAAGGTATTCTGAATCTCCAGAATCCTGAAACCTTTGAATCCTTCAGATGCATCGGCGAAATGATCTTCTTCTCGGTCCGAAACGAGTACTTCTCCATGAGAATGCAAAAAGACCGCAACGCGACGTCTTCTGAATCTCCAGAAGCGTGGAATGGATTCGTCGCCCGACTCCTCACATTCAACTGTCAGCCCGGAATCGTTCCGATGATTGATCGGAATCGTGTGGCTTTTGTGAGGAATGAAACGGTTGTGACGATGGATATTTGGGGGAGCAGGACCAGTGATGAGTATAGGTTTAGTGAGGTTCCGATGCAAGTTGGTGGGTTTTTGACTTTTCAAAAATTCTCAATTTTGAAGAAAAACGGGCAAAATGAGCTAAAAATGACGAAAATCCGTGGAAAAAATGTTTTTCGAAAAATTTTAAAAATTAAAAAAAAAAATTTTTTTGAAATTTCTCAAAAGTGATGTAATTTTTTTTTTCTCAAATTAGAAACATTATAAAAATCACAATTACAAAAAAAATTCAAAAACATTTTTGAAAAAAAAATCAGATTTTCAAAAAATTGAAAAAAAAATTTTGAAAATTTTGAAAATTCAAAAAATATTTTTTTCTTTGATTTTATAAATATATTGTGAAATATAATTTTGTAATCAAAAATTTCATAAAAAATCACAAATCTATATAAATTTTGAAAAATTTCGAAATTTTAAAAAATTCGCAAAATTCCGATTTTCAAAAAAAAATTTTTTTTTTAATTTTTTTTAAAAATTTTTTGTGTTTACCACATTCTTCCTTAGCCTGTCCCCAACAAGATTATTCTCAAAAAATTGAGAAAAAATTATTTTTCTTCAAAATCAAATTAATTTCCCCGATAACCCGCAATTTTCCAGTGTACGACTCGCCGTACCTCATCGGAATGCTCTCAAAAGGCCGTGTGGAAGTGCGCTCCATCTTCGACAATCAACTCATCCAAACAATGTCCCTTCCAAAAGCTCTGACACTTTGTAACGGATCCCGCGGACAAGTTTTCGTGGCGGCCGTCTCGGATATCTGGATACTGGACACGTCGCAGAATGTTCGCAAGAATGTGTCGCATTTGATTCAAGAACGACATTTCGAGTTGGCTATTCAGTTGGCGGTATGGAGAAAAATCAGGGAACTGAAAAATTGTGCAAATTGGGAAAATTAGAAAAAAAATAAAATCCATCAAAAATTGACCAAAATCGACCAAAATCGAACAGAATTGACCCAAAACTCATTTTTAAAAATTTTTTATAAAAATTTCTAAATTTTTCAAAAATCCAATTAAATTTGCCGTAATTTACTATAAATATGTATTATTTTTATTCGAAAAAACAATCAAAATCCATAAAAAACTAGCAAAAATTCAAAAAAAAAAAAATTTTTTTCGAATTTTTTTTAAAAACTTTTGTTTTTTGTTCAATTCACCGTAAATCTACCATAGAATCAATTTAATTTTGCTAAAATTACGAAAAAAAAATTTTTTCCAATTTTTCAGGACAACTCCAACGCATTCGCCGAAGAGCACATCATTGAAATCAAAAAGAAGGCCGCCCTGAATCTATTCAATCAGAAAAAGTTCAATGAGTCGTTTGCGCTGTTTGGAGAGATTAAAACTGGTAAATTTTCAATCCTGTTCAATTTTGAAATTCAGCAAATGCGCTCCAACGCTCAAATCCTGAAGTTTTCGATGGAGCGCGATTGCATTTCTCCAAAAAAATTTTAAATTTTAAAAATTGATTTTTCAGACGTTCTAACCATCCTCCGAATGTTCCCCGAACTCCTGCCAGACGGAATTAAAAATTCCTCGAATCCTACTGTCGATATGGCCGCCAACGATCGGATGAGAGCACTTCTAGCGCTTGGAAACTATTTGTCAGAGGTTCGGTAGAGCGCTTTTGCATGTTCTGTCCCATTTTTGAAATTTCGTGCAGTAGAGCGCATTTTCAATATTCCCCATTTTCCGCTCAAATTTGATTTTTCAGATCCGCACGGAACACTCGAAACACATTGATCTGTACAACCGCCTGCGGACTTCTGGAGCGGCGAAAGCGGCGGATCACGAAGAGTTGCGCAAGTTGTTGATCACGTTGAGGGTGGTGGATACGACTCTGTTGAAGTGTTATATTAAGGTAAGTTTTAGCCAAAAATGTAGAAATCCGGGAAAAATTCAGAAAATTTGAGCCAAAAACGAGGAATTTGGCTGGAAAATGATGAAATTGATTTAAAAAAATACATTTTTGAAAATTCTAAATTTCATAATTTTTTTTAAAACCGCAATCTTTATAACAAAAAATAGCAGCCAAAAAAATGAAAAAAAAAATCTTTAAAAAATTTAGAAAATTCTAAAATTCCCACTGGAAATTTGCCAAAAATTTTGAAAAAAACATTTTTTTTTATTTTTCATAAAATTTTTGTAAATGGTGCAGTTTTTGAATTAGAGGCAGTATTTCAAAATATCGAAAAAAAATTCCGAAAATATTAGTCAAAATCTTGTTTTCTAGATCCCAAAATTGAAAAAAATGATCAAATTCTAAAAAAAAAATTTTCAAAGTTTATTTTTTTCAGTGTTTTTTTCATAAAATTGCAGATGGAGTTCACCTAAATTACTTTTTTCTTATCATGTTATCATATTTCCCCCATTTCCAGACCAAACCAGCCCTTGTCGACTCGCTAATCCGTCTCCAAAGCAACGCGTGCTCTTTCGACGATGCCGAACAGATCCTCAAATCGGAAAACCGTCTCCGATCGCTTTTCATCCTGTACGAATCGCGTAAAAAACACGAAATGGCCCTGGATCTACTCATCGAACAGTCGAGTCGACCCGACGCCGATCCGTTCTTCGACGACGCCATTCAGCAGATTGTCGAGTACTTGCAGAGTTTGGGAAACATCAATTTGCCGTTGATATTGAAGTACGCGAAGTGGGTGTTGGCAAAGGATTTGGAGCAGGGAGTGCAGGTGAGCATTTGAAGAAAAACCCTAATGATGGGTCTCGCCACGAAAATGAGTTCTAGCTGAAAACAAGCTTCTGGACAAAGGTTTTGGCACTATTTTTGATGAAAACGGGTGAAATGATGTGAATTTGCTGCTTTTCAACCAAATTCCAGCAGTTTCCACCAATTTTCAATTCAAAACCATCAACTCCCAAAAAACACCTCATTTTTTCAAATTATTGGTGGAAACTGCTGGAATTTTGCTGAAAATAGTCTATGTCCCCTAATTTTACCTGTTTCAAAAAAAATAGTGCCAAAATCTTGTCCAGAAGCCCTATTTCAGCCAGAAACCATTTTCGTGGCGAGACCCCTAACATGGAATTTTCAAAAAATCAGTTTTTTGTAATTTTTGTGAAAATTGGCAGAAAATTGGTAGATCTATTCAGGAAATTTAGAAAATTACAAAAATCATCAATTTTTGACAATTCATTAAAATTTTTGAAAAAATCGGTCAATTTTCCTAAATTTCTCGAATTTCCATTGTTTCTTCCCAAAAAACCCATTTTTCGTAAAATTTTCCCTTTTTTTCCAGATTTTCACCAGCGATGAAACCGAAATGGCACGTAACCTGAACCGTAAATCCGTCGTTGAATTCATGAAAACCGAGTGTCCGGCGGCGATGATTCCGTACCTGGAACACGTGATTTTCAAATGGGAAGAGCCATCGGCCTACTTTCACGAGACACTTTTGGAGTTCTACGTGGCACGAGTCAATGCGTTATTCAAGGATTATGTGCATGCGTTTCCGGATGGTTGGTTGTTTGGAAAATCAGGGGAAAATATTGATGTTTTAAAAATTGGAAAATTAAAAAAACAAAGAAAATTGGCCAAAAACGAAAAATAATTTGAAAAAAATAATGTTTTCTTATTTAAAAACATCAGAAAATAGCTTCTAAAGCTCTAGAAATAAAAAAAATGCAAAAAAATTGTTTTTGATTTTTTGAAAAAAAAATGGCGGAAAGCTCTAAAACAGTGGGAAATTTGAAAAAATTGAAATTTTTTTTTTTGATTTTCAAATATAAAAATGATAATAACAGATGCCCTAAAAGCAATGGAAAAATTATAAAAAATTAAAAAAAAAATTTTTCAAATTAAAAAAAATGATTTTTTTTCCTCCTATTTTTTTCTATCCCATCAGCTATTTTCATGAGAACATTTTTGAATTTTCTCTTTTTCCCCTCAATTATACCTTTTTTTTTAAATTTCATCAATTTTTGATTTTCAGACGAAAACATCCAACGTGCCGGCGACGAAGACGGTGACCTCGGCATCTACCGTAAACGCCTCCTCAAATTCCTGGAAGTCTCGCACGCCTACAGCCCCCAGACCGTACTCCTCCAACTCGCCCCACACGCCTTCTTCGAGGAACGAGCACTGATTCTCGGACGACTGAAACAACACGATCAGGCACTTGCGCTGTATGTGAATACGTTGAAGAATGTGCCGGCGGCCGAGGAGTACTGTAGGCTCTACTATAATGCCGCGGATGAGACGAATTCACAGGTGAGAAATGTCTTTTTTTTTTAATTGAATTTGACTGAAAGTGACTGAAAAAACAAAATTTTGAGAGAAAAAATGATACTATTTTTTAAAAATAGAATGAAAAACACAAAAATTAGAAAATCAAAATAAATTTTTTGAAAATTAAAAAAAATTATTTTTTCTTCAATTTTTTATCTTTTTTCAGTCTTGTTCAAGAATTACTGAAAATCAATAAAATCACCTGCACAACTCCGAGAAATTCGAAAAATTCAAAGAATACAAAAAGAACTGAAATTTTGAAATTTCATTTGAAAAAAAAACTTTTCAAAAATTCAAAAAAAAAATTTTTTTGTTTTTTCTCAGTTTTCTTTAAAAATCACTAAAAATTGATAAATCAGCTATCAGCTCATACACGATTTCAAAAAATCCAAAAAAAATGAAATTTTCAAAACTCATAAAAATTTTTTGAAAAATTCCAAAAAAAAATTTCTATTCCATTATTTTTACAATTTTTGTTTTTTCTTCTGTTACAGTTGAGAATTTCTAAAAATCAATAGAAATACCAAAAAACTGGAAAAAATTGTGCAATTTTTATATTTTTCCTTTTTTTCCATTTTCCCCAATTTCCCTCTAACTGTTCAATTCTCAATAGAGCGCACTTGCCCAATTCCAACAAAAACCGACATTTCCCATTTCCAGGTCTACCTCCAGCTCTTCCGAACCCTAATCCACCCCAACCACCACCATCACACCACCTCCTACTCATCCCATCACAACGACTCCACCCCGATCGGCTCCTACCGTGACGACATCTCCGACACGGCGACCCTCGTCAACTCCTTATCATCTTATCAGCCCGACGTCAACACTGCCATCAAGATTTTGGGCAAATACGCGGCGAAAATTGATACGGTCGCCGCGCTGAACATGTTGCCGCCGACGACCCCGCTTCGTGTCGTGTTCTCGGCGATCTCGGCGGTCTTGCAGACGACCGGAAGGCAGGCCAGTACGGTACGACTGATAAGAGTTATCAGTAACTGATAAAAAGTTTATCATCTTTCAGAGAAACCTTGAAAAGTCCGTCTCGGAGTATGCAATGTCCAAGAAACAGGAGCGGAAGCACAAGGCGCAGTCTACCAAGATTATTGTCAACTTATCATCGGAATGTGTGGTTTGCGAGAAGAAAATCGCGGTTTCGGCGTTCATCCGGTATCCGGACGGCCGTTTGGCCCACCTCTACTGCCACAATGACTCCCAAGGAGCTCGGTAATCTATTTATCAACTTATCAGTAGTCTCTTATCAGTAGTTTTACTTTAAACAAATCCTCTACTCGTCCCCCAACCTGTAACTATAACTATGTATGTACTATCACTTGTCTTATCAGTTATCTCTAGTCTCTCTTGCTCAATTGTCCGCCTTTCCAAGTTGTGTGATTCTGCCACGTGTATAACATAAATTCTGTTTATTATCATTATTACGGTGGGTGATAAGGGGAATGGTTATCATTATTATTGTTTTCATAACGTTTTTACATAAGAAGTTAGAAGGTCAACGGGAATCGGAACGCGGATCGGCGGGAATCTGGAGAGCGGAGGAGGAGGATCAGAAGCAACAAGCGTTGAGGATCTCCTCTTTGGAGCAGGAGCCGGAGCAGCAGTCGGCCAGAGCCCCTGGAAATGTCAAATGATAAGGTGATAAGGAATTGATGATTTTCGTGGCGGGACCCATTTTAGGTCTCACCACGAAAATACTGGTTTTCGTGGTGAGAGTGGGTCCTGCCACGAAAAATGAGGCTTACTGTTTTCGTGGTGAGACCCAAAACCTTTGACTCTCGCTTATGAGCTGAAATGGGTCTCACCACGAAAAGGACATCTTGCTTTGGGTCTTGCCACGAAAAGTCGATGTTCCCATTTTCGTGTCAAGACCCAAACCTCCGTTCCGGGCAAAACAATGGGTCCCGGCACGAAAACTATAAGCCATTTTGGGTCCCGGCGCGAAAACCGTCCCTTTCGTGCCGAGACCCGAACCGCGTCTCTTGGGTCTTGCCACGAAAGTTCGAGATTCCGGTTTTCGTGTCAAGACCCAAACCCCCTTTCCTAACTAACTAATGGGTCCCGGTACGAAAAGCCAATTTGAGTCTCACCACGAAACCCTCCCTTTCGTGACGAGACCCGAACCGTGTCTCTTGGGTCTTGCCACGAAATTTGAAATTCCGCTTTCCGTGCTAGCCTTTTGACTCATAGGGTCCCACCACGAAAACCAAAAGCCACTTTGGGTCTCGTCACGAAACCCCCCTCCCTTTCGTGCCGAGACCCAACCCCCCCCCCTCCTTCCCTCCCAAACTCACTGAAGGTCTGGCCGACTGTGGTCTGCTTGCACTGCTCCGGCTCCATGACGGCACGGCAGTACTTCTCGAGCTTCCGGAGGCAGACTTCTGCTGGAGTGGCTGCAGAAGTGACGATGATGCAGAGGACGGCGATCATGAGGATCAGAAGGGCCAGCTTGGAGGAGGATGAGATCGGCATTTCGGGGAGGGGATCGTTGAGAAGAAGCTGGAAAATGGATGAGTTTAGAAGGGAATGGCAAGTGGAAAACACACGAAAATGAAACAATATATGAGGTTGTTGGCTCATGGCAAAAAGGGGGCGGGGCCTCGAGGAAGCGGGGATTTTTGTTCTTCTAGGGGGACACGCCCATTTTGGAGAGAGACGCAGACACGGGATTCAGAAGTTCAAAACTTTACATCGGAACACATCGGTTCCAATTGGAAGACTGGTCTTGAGACATGTTATGTCATTCTGGAGTCATGGAGGAAAATGACAATGTTTTTGAGGGAAAGGATGTTATGAATAGTTGAGGGATAGGGGGGAAGTTCCGGCAAAGCAAATATGGAGTGATTCAGAAGGCGTACCGGAATCTGGTGATTCAAAATTTGGGAGAATTGAGCTGAAAATGGTTGAAAATGACCAAAAATGAAGTAAATTTGGGTTGAAAATGGCAAAAAATGGGTCAAATTGACAAAAAATGACCTGAATTTGAACTAGAGATGGCTAAAAATGGCTCAAAATGACCCAAAATGTCCTGGCCTAGAAATGGCCTAAAAATGGGTCAAATTGGCGAGAAATGACCAGAGTTTGTCCTAAAATGGTTGAAAATGGGTGAAAATGACCCAAAATGAGCTGAAATTGGCCGAAAAATGGGTCAAGTTGACTGAAACTGACGAAAAATTAATTTGCTAAAACTGGCCTGAAAATAGCTTGAAATGGGTGAAAATGACCCAAAATAACCTACATTTTGCCTTGAACTATAGCTATAGCTAAAAAGGGGCAAATTGACCAAAATTGAAATCAATTTGGCCTAAAAACTGCTAAAAATGACTGAAAATGACATTAGTTCGGCCTGAAATTGGCTAAAAATGACCTAAATTGACCTGAATTTGCCCTAGAAATGGCTGAAAATGGGCTAAATCTTGCCCCACGCCTTCTAACCCCCTTTACCCTATTCTCCAGAATCCTCACGTCTTCTGAATTCCCTACGCCTCCAGATGCGCCCTTCTATACCGGAAGACCTTCAGAATCCATCCGGTTTTCAAAACAGCTCTATTCTGGGCTCCAGAAGTTTCTGATATCCTGAACTTTCTCCAGAATCCCCCACGTCAGATCCAATCGGTTCAATCTGTGAGAACGTATACTTGAACTTTTCGGGGGAAAAGTCCAAAAAGCTCAACTTGGGCCCAGACAACCCGACATTTCCAAGGGAACACTTGTGTGCCAGGAAAGTTTCACGGTCGCGACTTGTTTGTGCCGCCCGAATCTCTCTCAAAAATGTAATCGGGGCCGCGGCGCCGTGAAGGTCGCCTAAATTTTTTGTTTTGTTTCTAATAGTTGCGTGCGTAGGACTTGTGTGTTGACCAATAAGTAGCTGTAACCTTCAGAAGAAATTGGGGACAAGGCGCGGGGCGAGATAGAGAACTATGTTCTAACCCAAGAAGAGTCCAGAAGACGTGACGTCTTCTGGAATCCGAGAATCTGATAAATATGACGAGGATCATTGGAATTCCTCCCCTGAATCCCGATGACGTCGCCTCCCCTCCAATTAGCCAGTCCCCTGACCCAACTTGCTCAAATTTCTCAGTCAGACGTACTACTTCTCGATTACTAATAATGATGCCCTTCGGATCATGAATCAAGACAAGTGCATGACAATGTTTTGCTCATTTGGGTATCCGGTTACGAGTTGGTTAAGGGGTTTCACGTGCCTAGGGGTACGGAGATCAGGAGACCTATTTTGGGATGAGAAGTGAGTCAGGGCTCTCGGTTTTCATGAGAAATGGGTCTTGAAGCAAAAGATTGGATGGGAGGGGG
>LR538955.1:1000365-1058264 GCA_900536315.3 Caenorhabditis becei | reverse complement strand
GGGGGGAGATGAATGGGGAGAAGATGAGAAATGACCCAATTTCATGGGGAATTGGAAGGGAAGCAAGAATAGGCTGAATCGGGCCGTTTTAGGCCGAATTGGGCCTGGGGGAAAATGAGTCAAAACGGGCTAAAACAAGCTTGAACTAGGCCTAATTCAGGTCAAATTGTGTCAAATTAGGCCTGGCCTGAATCGAGTTGGATCTAGCCCATACTCCGGGATAGTTTAGGCCTAGTCTAGGTCAAAGAGGGCTTGAATCAGGCCGATTTAAGCCAGGCTGAATGCGGCCTAGTACGAGTCTAGTCTGGGCCGAGCTCAGGTCAAAGAAGGCTTGAATCAGGCCAAGTTAGGCCTGGCTTAATGCGGCCTAGTCAAGGCCTATGAGGGCTATCTCAAGATTCAACCTGAAGCCCTCCCCCCCTGGGCCTAGCCACGACGAAATCAAGCTTCACAAGGGCCCAGGCTAAAATAGGCCGATTCAGGCCTAATCCCAGTCCAATCCGACCTCCAGACAATCCTTTTTGGTCGTATTTTTTCAAAATGATGATCACCAGAATGCAAAGGCAGAGCCCAACAACAACCGCCCGATTGACAATTGGATTAGCAAATGCTTTCTGTTTTTCTTTTCCAAATTTTCAGACAAATTCATCATGAGATTGACTCATTCTCAGTCATTTGACCCGGATTCACGAATTCTAAGACAAATTGGGAAGGGGGTGTAGACGTAAATAATTAGAAGAGGAAGGGCAAGAATGGTCTGGGGGTCAAAACAGGAAGGAGGGGGGGGGGGTTGAGGATTGGGTTTCAGAAAGAGGAATGGACTTTGGTGGACTCGGACTACTTGAACTTTTGGCTTGTGGGGGATGTTTACGAGCTGGTGTAGATGAGATTCACGTCATTTTTCGAGTGGATTCTGGAGGGGTTGGGGTCAAAAAAGGGGTGAAATTTGAGCTTCATCGGATTCAGAAGACGTCGATTCAGAAGAAACCTCAATGTGGTGCCTGATCAGAAATTTAAGAAGCCTCACTGATAAGATCACTGATAAAAGCCCACTAGAGCAAATGTCTAGTGCTCCGTGAGCTCCAGGCAAAGGTCACAAAGTGCAAAACGTAATAGACGGACAGCTGCTCAACGGGGCTTTTTGAATTAGGCACGTCTAGGCTTGGAAACCGGGCCCAAAGCCTGAAAGCCTGAATCTAGGTCAACAAAAGTGCAAATACGTGGGATTCCAAATGGGAAAAGAAGAAAAAAGGAAGGAAATGGAAAAAAGTGTGAAAACAAGCATAGAAACGGATTGTTATGATAAACAGTCATATGATGTCTGGAAGAGAGATATGAAAGTGATAAACACTATTATCAGTGATGAATCATTGTCTGAGGGGGAGAAGAGATTACGGTAGAGTTCAGATGACAGCTCATCAGAACCTTTTTGATGTTTCTGGGAATCTTTCTTTCTGACAAAGTTGTAATGTGAGTGGCAACCAGGATCTCTTTGCAGAAACGTAACAAACAAAAGGCATGGAACACCCACATACTTCTTTCCCCCGTTGAACCCCATACACACTCTCACCCTTCACTCTCTCTTCGCTCCGGTCACTTGGCCCCTTGTGTAATAAATCGACTTTTTGTGCCGTCCATGTCGCCGAGCGAAGTGATGGACAGGGAGAAACATCATGGATGGAGTATGGAACTTGTCAACAAGTTGGAATTTCTTGGGATTGGAGGGAGAAGGAGGGGAAGGGCTTCTGGGGGGGTTATGGGCCAGGGTACAGGCTTCCAGGCCTCCGAGCTTTGGGCTTTGGGCTTCAAGCCTCAAGCTTGGGCTTTCAGGCTTCTCAACGATTCCGGGCCTAGCTTTCTAGCTTCATGCCTCATTCTTCAGGCTCCTCAGGGCTTCCGGGCCCGGCTCACAGATTTCAGGCCTCAAGATTGGGCTTTCAGGCTTCCAGGCTTCCAGGCTTCCAGGCTTCCAGGCTTCCAGGCTTCCAGGCTTCCAGGCTTCCAGGCTTCCAGGCTTCTCGGGGCTTTCGGGCCCAGCTTTCAAGCTTCCGCCCTCGTGCCTCAATCCTCAAACTTTCAGGCTCCTCCGGGCTTCCGGGCCCGGCCCATAGGCCAAGCTTGAACCCAGGCTTTATCCCTCAAGCTCAGACTCTCATGTTTCAAAGCTCACCCCCCTATAAACAACCCAATCCACCCCATTTTCCCACATTTCCCTTCCAAATCCGAGTCTTGCGTCTGTTTCGCTAAACAATTCATAAGTGATAAACCATTCTGCCGGGTCTTTGGCTATTTGGGTCATATGCAAGTATTTTGGGTTTGGAGAAGGGGGAAGTGATATCAGAAGCCGTCACGTCATCTGAATCCATCCGAGATGATCATTGATTTTCCGGCCTCCGAGTGACCTGCAAAAACTGTGTAAATTTCTCGTTTTCCTCCCTCAAAAGATGCTAATCTTTCCGATTCGTCAAACGGACAAGAACAAGCTTTATTTATTCGCAATACAAGGATTTTTAGAAAATGTTAGCTGTATTCTCATTTGTTCCTTTTTTCTTGTTATTCACTGAAATTTCCACAGCGCCAATTGCTTCAAACTCAACAGATTGTCCGATAGAGAAGGTGGAGAAGATTGGGGATTGTTTGAAGGTTGGTGATAACTGATAAGTGAGTTATCAGTGATAACTCATTCAGGATCTTGTCTCCACTGTAGAAAGCATCACAAAATGGGTCGATCAGGACTATAAGTTTGATCAGGGAGAGAAAGATAACTTCAAGACAAAGTGTGACAATACGCAGGTATGCGGGATTTCGGAGCATCGTACCGGGTCCTCTTTTCAGAAATGCTTCTCCTCTGTCAAATCCAGCTGCCCCGATTTCCCCGAGGAAGTGACCCAAGAGCTGGACATCATGTGCTCCAGATTCACCTTTATCATTGATAAGTTCACTGATTGCGTGCCGAAACTCAATGCGCTAACGGAAGTTTCATGTGTGGATTCGCTAGTTGGACCGGAGTCTCTGAAGGTTGGGCCTATAAGCTTTTCCTAGGAAATTGGTGATGTTTCAGAAGACAACGTCAGCTGAAAAGTGTGCAAATATTTTGAAGAATCGGAAATGTGTGAGGAAGGAGGTCGAGGAGACTTGTGGAGAGAAGATGGGCAAGGTTATTGATGAGGTGAGGAAGCACCGAGCTACAGATATTGTACTGAAGCTTACGACAGTTCACGGGTTACTGCATTGTCGTCAAGTAGGGTGCAAAGTACGTAACTAGGAGATTGCGGACTGGGCACTGAACCTGACGATAGTTTACTTGGATTACTGTATTGTCGTCAAGTTCGGTGTAAAGTTTGTAACGTCCCAAGCTTGGAAATTGCGGACAATGTACTGAAATCGACGACAATTGACAAAAAAACTCGTGTCACTGTATTGTCGTCGAATTTGGTGCAATGTCCGACTACGTACCTGGTACCAAAACTTACGATAGTTCACAGAACAGCCCGGGTTACTGTAGTGTCGTATAGTTCAGTGCAAACTACATAACTGGGAGGTTGCAGACTTTGCACTTAAGCTGACGACAATTCATTTGGGATACTGTAGTGTCGTCATGTTTGGGGCAAAGTCCGCAACGTCCCGTACTGAACTTGACGACAGTTCGAGCTACTGCAATGTCGTAAGATTACGTGTGAAGTCCGCAATCACCATGCCACGAACTTTGCACCATATCTCACGACAATTGACAGAAAACCCCGGGTTACTGTATTGTCGTAAACTTCAGTGCAAAGTCTGCAATTTCAAAATGGGAACTTTGCACTTAACCTGACGACAATTCACTTGGGTTACTGTATTGTCGTCAAGTTTGGTGCATTGCCCCAAACCCCACGACAATCCTCCCAAATCCCTCCATTTCTTCCAGAACTTTGACTACGAGCTGAAACTGTACAACTGCTGACATGTTAGCAACTGATGTATGTCTTAGAGTGATGATGTTTTTTAAACAAACCCCCACGACTCCCCCAAATATTTACCCAACCCAAACACCCCATAAAACACTTGTTTCACTACTTCTCTCCCTAAATATGACCCCACTACTCTTTTATCACTTCTTCCTTATCATTATCACCTGTTCCGGCCTATCAATAAACTGTAAAACGTCCCGTGCTCAAGTGGAAAAGTGCACATTAGAAGTTCACAATTTTCAAAGAACCCATATTGGGATTGATGGGAATCAGTGGTTGACACCTGGAATTTCGAAAGAACTGAATGACAAGTGCCACGTGGCAATGGTATCCTTATCAGCTCTTATCAATCCTTATCACTTCTTCCAGAACTGCTTAAAACTCCTCGGGAGTTGCTCAGTTTTCGACGACGACGATATCCTTTGGCTAGAGGACTTCTGCGACTCTTATCAGTTCCTAACAACTGATAACTTTTATCAATGCGCCCTAAAGATTGATAAAAACTTTGACACCCCATGTGTACAACACTGGCTGGTCAATTCTCCGTACTTTATGGTAAGGGTTGGAAGCGCGCTCTACTGATAATCAATGATAACTTCCAGTTGGAGCCCAGGGAAAGGTGTCATGTACTCGAAGATGATGGCTATTGTGTTAAGGAGGTGATAAGGAAGACGTGTTCTGATCAGAATGCAAAGGATTTCCAAAAGTTGCTGGATCGGCAAATGGCAAGGTTACTGTGCTGATAAGACTGATATGATAACGCTGATAATGATTTCGAAACATTCCACTTGCACTTGTATATAAATATGAACCGATTTTTCAATTTCTCACTTCGTTGCGAGACCCAAGACCCAAATTGAACCCTAAAAGTCCAAAAAAAGATCAGAAACACCAGTAGAACAAGGTTCGGGGGCATATTTGCTCAGTGACTGTCTGCCGATGGTTTCTTATTGGTCTACGATGCTCCAAAATAACGCTTGTGTCTTCCTATCACCACTGATAAAGCTGATAACCAGTAACCGGGACTACAAAGTTGTTTTGACACTTCTTTGGGTTCAAATTTTTTGGTCGATGAGACCGAAATCAGTGAAACGTGAAACTCGCTGATAAACTGATAAACTGATAAACTAGCTCACTATCAGACAATGGACGTGGAGCCTGATTATCAGTGTTATCAGCTCCCGGAAATCAGTACCGAAACATGGCAAGATATAGTTTGAAAGTGGGTTCTTGTGGTTTTGAAAAGCTGATATCTATCAGAGTTTCAGCTGGCTTTTCTTATCAATGGGTCACTTCTCGGATTAGTCTTCCTGATAAAACATTTGTAAGTATTAGTGATAAGAAACATTGATTCATATCAGCTTCAGTTATCAGTGTGATAAGGAAGATTGTCAACCATTCTCAACAGCTCAAAAGTGTTCAATCATCTTGTTCCTTCTGATTCTTGATGTTTATCTAGTGAGACTTTTTATCAGGTGAGGTGGAAGCTTTACCGATAAGAAACTGATTGGAATGTGTTTCAGTGTTATCAGTCAATGTTATCAGCTGGCCAGAACTCAAGAACTTGAAGTGTAATTGAACTTGTTTTGTGAATAAAGATGACACAGCTTCCAACGTGTTCTTATCAGTGCCATATCAAACCATTTCCGTTTCCTCTAGCCTCAAAATGTCTTCTGAAACTGATAAGCTTATCGATAACGAAGATGAGAAGCCAACTCTTTGCGAACAAAAGCTTATCTGTGGAAAGACTGTAAAAGTAGGTTGAGCTTCATAAAAGATATGAACTGGATTTTTGCAGTGCGTTCTCGATCCGATCATTGCACTGTACTGGCTGTTGGGGGTTGTGTACTTGCTGGTTTTTACAGCAAACGTGTGAGATTCATTTACCTGTCGGTGATCTTCATGTTTCAAATTGTTTCAGTTTTGGGAAGCCCTGCAACGATTTGTCTTTCACACCCTAAGTAATTCCTCATGCTGTACTTTTGTTGAGCGCCCCCTCGCTTTACCCAGTATAGTATGAATTGGTCTCCAAAACCGCGAACAGTCTTTCAGATGCTACTCGTTGTTCTGATTACCGTGTTATCGGAAACCGACAAAAAGCCTTCCAGAATCTGGCTCCTGCTTGCCGTTTGTGAGCTATTGACTTCTTTCATTGGTTTCTCCTTTACAGATCCTCCAAACCTTCCTAGTCGCCTATCTCGTCTACAGCCCTCACATCCCCTGGTACCCGGAGACTGGAATAGCCTGCATGAATTGTAGGGATCTTTGATTCCGAACTTCTAATTGATGATCTATTTCAGACAGTTACACCGCAACTCGGACCATTCTGGCTCCCTTATTCCTGCTCAACTCTCTATTCTGTGCATTTGCACTTTACAAGATCAACAATCTCAGGATGCCGAAATGGTATGAAGGAGATGACCTGTACGAGGTTGTTTATGGCGGGGAGGAGAGCTCGACAAAGATTCTTGAACTTTGACCTTTTCAAATAAAAGCGTGTCAATGTTATCAGCGAGCCAGAACTCAAGAATTTGAAGTTTGATTGAACTTTTTTTAGTGAATAAACCTTGATGTCGTCGATCCTATTTGAGCTTCTAGGACTACTGTATGTTTTCTAGAGACGTTGGCAAAACGTGTCCTTATCAGTAAATCAACGCCATACAAAATCATTTTCGATTTCTCTAGCCTCAAAATGTCTTCTGAAACTGATAAGCTTATCGATACGGAAGATAAGAAGCCAAGTCTTCTAGAACAAAAGCTTATCTGTGGAAAGACTGTAACAATAGGTTGAGTTTTGTGAAAGTTTCGATCTAGATTTTCGCAGTCTGTTCTCCGCTTGATCGCCCTACAGTTCATGCTATTGGGGGGTGTGTATTACTTGATTCTCTTATCAAACCTGTAAGATTTGTTTTTCTTTAGGTGATATTTTCATGTTTCAAATTGTTTCAGTTTTGGGAAGCGATGCTACAACTTGTCTTTAACATTCTATACATATCCTATACTTGTGACGGGCGTCCCCACGATGTACCCAGTACAGTATGATTTGGTCTCCAAAACTGTGAACAGCCTTTCAGGTGCTACTTGCTGTTCTGATTTTCGTGTTAATGGAAACCGACAAAAAGCCTTCTAGAATCTGGCTCCCGATAACCGTTTGAGAACAATTGACTCCTTTTAACAGAATCTCCCATTACAGATCCTCCAAACCTTCCTAGTTGCCTATCTCGTCTACAGTCCTCATATTCTCTGGTACCAGGAAACTGGAAAAGCCTGCATGAATTGTAGGAGTCCTAGGTTCCAAACTTTCAGTGAACCCTTTCATTTCAGACAGTTACACTTCAACCCGCACCATTCTGACTCCCCTATTCCTTCTCAACTCCCTATTCTGTGCATTTGCTCTCTACAAGATCAACAATCTCCGGATGCCAAAGTGGTATAAAGGAGATGACCTGTACGAAGTCGTTTATGGCGGGAGGAAAGCTCGACAAAGAGGCTCTTCCCGTCAAAAGAGGGATTTAGGAAAATAAAAGGGATTTAGGAAATTTTTAGGGATCTAAAGAATTTTTAGGGATTTAGGGAATTTTTAGGGATTTAGCCTTAAAAAAAGGGATTTAGCCCAAGAAAGGGGATTTTCTATTTCGACCGAAAAGAGGGATTCAGCTACAAAAAAAGGGATTTTGCAAAATGTAAAAAAAAAAGATTTTTACTGCAAAAAAAGGGATTTAGGAGTGAAAAAAGGGATTAATGTTGATGCAACTTGAAAAAGAGCATGATAACGGAAGATGCGCTGTCCTGCTATCGTGTTTATCGCGACTTGGGTGATTTCTTTAGGCACTGTATAGTTCACCATGAAAATAACGATGCGTACCCTTCAATACTATACAAAACACGTTTTTTCGTAACTTCTAAATCCCTTTTTTTAACCCCTAAATCCCTTTTTTTATTTCTAAATCCCTTTTTTTCCGGTTGGAACTCCAATTTTTTTGTTTCAAAATCCCTTTTTTAATTTCTAAATCCATTTTTTTGATGTCTAAATCCCTTTTTCCCACAACTAAATACCTTTTTTTCCAGTAAAATCCCTTTTTTTGTCTCTCAAAATTGGGTATTTTCGAATCCCTTTTTTTACTCTAAATCCCTAAAAATTCCTTAAATCCCCAAAAATTCTCTAAATCCCTTTAAATTTCCTAAATCCCTCTTTTGACGAGAAGAGCCGACAAAGATTCTTGAACTCTGACTTTCTTAAAATCGTGTAAATGCTATCAGCGGGTCAGAGCTCAAGAATTCGAAGTGTAATTGAACTTTTTATGCGAATAAATCTTGATGTCGTCAAACCTATTTAGGCTTCTAGGCTTACTGTAGCTTTTCTTTTGACGTTGACAAAACGTGTCCTTATCAGTAAATAAATGCTATATCAAATCATTTCCGTTTCCTCTAGCCCAAAGATGTCTTCTGAAACTGATAAGCTTATCGATAACGAAGAAAATAAGCCAAGTCTTCTAGAGCAAAAGCTTATCTGTGGGAAGACTGCAGAGGTAGGTTGAGCTTCGTAAAAGTTTTGAACTAGCTTTTTTAGGACGTTCTCTGCTCGATCGGTACACAGTTTTTGCTACTGGGGATAATGTATTTGGTGGTTCTCATAGCCAACCTGTGAGATTCATTTTTCTGTAAATGATCTTTATGTTTCGAATTGTTTCAGTTATGGGAATCACTGCAACAAACCGTCTTTAACATTCAATGAAATTCATCATGCTATACTTGTGATGGGCGTCCCCTCGATTTACCCAGTACAGTATGAATTATTTTCCCAAATCCTGAATTTCGGTATTCAGGGGCTACTCGCTGTTGTGATTGCCGTGTTATCGGAAACCACCGAAAAGCCTTCCAGAATCTGGCTCCCGCTTGCGGTTTTATAACCTTTGCCTTCTTCGAACAGAATCTCCTTTACAGATTCTCCAGACCTTCCTAGCCGCCTAGCTCGTCTACAGTCCTCATATCCCCTGGTACCAGGAAACTGGAAAAGTTTGCATGAATTGTAGGAACCCTTGAGTCCAAGCTTTTAAAAAATCCTTTCATTTCAGACAGTTACACTTCAACCCGCACCATTCTGGCTCCCCTATTCCTCCTCAACTCTCTCTTCTGTGCATTTGCTCTTCACAAGATCAACAATCTCCGGATGCCAAAGTGGTACAAAGGAGATGATCTGTACGAGGTTGTTTATGGCGGGGAGGAGAGCTCGACGAAGATTCGTGAACTTTGAGTTCCTTAAATAAAAGCGTGTCAATGTTATCAGCGGGCCCGAGCTCAATAATTTGAAGTGTGTCTGAACTTTTTATGGTAATAAATCTTGATTTCGTCAAATCTATTCGGGCTTCTAGGACTACTGTAGGCTCTCTTGAAACGTTTGCAAAACGTGTCCTTATATCAATGCCATATCAAATCATTTCCGTTTCCTCCAGTCCAAAGATGTCTTCTGAAACTGATAAGCTTATCGATAACGAAGATGAGAAGCCAACTCTTTGCGAACAAAAGCTTTTCAATGGGAAGACTGCATACGTAGGTTGCTTCATGCAAGTTTCAATCTAGATTTTCGCAGTCCGTTCTTCGCTTTATCTCCCTACAGTTTTCGCTATTGGGGGTTGTGTATTTGGTAGTTCTCATAGCCAACCTGTAAGATTCATCTTTCTTCAGGTGATATTTTCATGTTTCAAATTGTTTCAGTTATGGCAAGCGATGCGACACACCGTCTTTATCATTTTACACATATTCTCAAGCTCTACTTGTGATGGGCGTCCCCACGATTTACCCTGTACAGTATGATTTGGTCTGCAAAACTGTGAACAGTCTTTCAGGCGCTACTCGCTGCTCTGATTTTCGTGTTATCGGAAAATGAAGAAAAGCCTTCCAGAATCTGGCTCCCGATAGCCGTTTGAGAGCCATTGCCTTCTTCCAGAAAAATCTTCAATTACAGATCCTCCAAACCTTCCTAGTCGCGTATCTCGTCTACAGCCCTCATATCTTCTGGTACCCGGAGACTGGAAAAGCCTGCATGAATTGTAGGAACCCTTGAGTCCAAGTTTTTAATCAATCTTTTTGTTTCAGACAGTTACTTCGCAACTCGAACCATTCTAGCTCCCCTGTTCCTCTTCAATTCATTATTCTGTGCATTCGTTCTTTACAAGATCAACAATCTGCGGATGCCAAAGTGGTATGAAGGAGATGACTTGTATGAGGTTATTTATGGCGGGGAGGAGAGCTCGACGAAGATTCTTGAACATTGTTCATGAGCCACCGGATTCAGAGGAAGATTTACTCTTATCAGTTTCTTATCAATAAACCTTTCTCTTTGGATCTCTTGAAAACGTGTCCTTTACCAAGCCAACTATCCACCAATTGCCACGTTCCTTTATTGTAATGTCTTACGAGCAGCTCAATCCGCTCTGGCAGCACAACCTATTCTGCGGGGGAACTGTTCAAGTTAACTGATAAGCGTTATCACTAATTATCAGTTATCAATTCAGTGCGTCTTCCGAGTCATCGCCAATGTCTTCTTCATGATCTCCTTCGTCTACTTTGCAGTTTTCCTTGGGAACATGTAGGCTAGTTCAAAGATTCCGAAGGAACATTGTTTTGTAGGGTGGGTTGGAATGAGAGTTGTGAATGGATGGGATTGCAAGATGAAGTCAAGTTGACTTGGATTCTGATCTTTGGACCGACGGTTTATGTGGTGAGTAGGAGCTTAGCAGCTTGAAGCCCAAAGCCTAAAGCCTAAAGCCTAAACCCCGAATCCTGACACTTGAGCCACACCCCCAACTTCCAGCTCCTCTTCGCCATTTCCTCCCGTTCCTTCTCCACCATGACCGAGAAACCCAACCGATTCTGGGTCCTCCTCGCCGTTCTCCAATGCCCTGTGGTCATCCAACAAGCCTTCAGAAGTTATGGCAGGTATTCTAGTTGTAGTTATTGTGAGTGACAGATTCTGAAGCTTCACGTCTTCTTGACTTCCAGACAGTTACACCGCCACCCTACTCGTTCTGATCCCCTTGTTCATTCTGAACTCTTTGAGCTGTGCAGCTGCTCTTTTCATGACCTGGTAACCCTTTCTCTCCTCTACTTCGTATCCAATTGGTTTCAGCCGACTCCAACTGAAAACCGAGTTGTATGAGTTGGATTTTAGCCTGGTAGAAGAAGAAAAGAGCTCATTGACCTCTTATCAATCATCTAATCAATAACGATTTTGTTTTTCTTCTTCAAAAGATGAAAAAGCGTGTCCCACATACTGTTCCCCATCACTCTCTCTTATCATTGCCTCCCTTCTACTAGAATGTCTTACGAGAAGCTCAACGGCCCGCTCCGGAAGCGCCACGTCTTCTGCGGAAGATCTGTTCAAGTAAGCTGATACTGATGACCCACATCTCTTATCAATATATCAGTGCGTCTTCCAAACCATCGCCACCTTCTTCTTCATCATCGCCTTCTTCTACTTTGCATTCTTCACGGGCTCTATGGACTTGCAGTGTGTGTACAAGACTAATCACTACCCCAAGTTCTTCGGATTCCTGTTTGGACCACCTGCATACGTGGTAGGCTTCAGAATGCTTATCAGAATCTCCAGAATCCTCCCAGATCCTCTTCGCCACCACCTCCTGCTTCTTCGCCTCAATGCATCAGAAGCCCAGCAAGTTCTGGATGCTCCTTACCTTTCTCCAATGCTCTCTTATCATTATCCTCTTTTATGATCTTGACTGGAAACTCCGCGATTGTTTGGGAAGTGACCTTCATCTTATCACTGATAAGGCATAAGAATCCTTTCAGATAAGACCTATCACACCCTCTTCCTTGTGATCCCCCTGTTCCTTCTCAACTCGCTGTTCTGTGTGTTCTCGCTGTACAAGACCAGTCAAATCCAAGACGACGATGCTGATTTGTATGATATTGAGCTCTCTAAAAACCCTTATCACTCTTCTCCTTATCAATAAACCTTACCCTTATCAACGTGTCCTAAAAGTTTGCCAACTCTCAGGAACCAACCATTCCTCTTGAGAGCTTCTCACAAAAATGCCTTCTGATAACAAAGAATCGATTGATAGCAGTGATAAAAAAGAGATACCGTTAGCTGATAAGAACTTGTTCTGCGGAACTGTAGATGTAGGTCAAATTCTCAATCTTTCTCTGAAAATGGATAAATTCCTGGTTTTCAGAGTGTCTTCAAAGTAATATCCGTCATCTTCGCAGTTCTTCCAATTCCTCTTGTACAAGTTGCTGTTATCATTTTGTGAGTTATCACTTCCTTATCAATCAGCTTATCAATCAAAATTTATCAGAGCCAATGAAATCGTTCTCCCTGACATCATACTCTTCACCCTCGGACCTGCCTTCCTGATCCTTCTGATCCTTTCCTCGATCTTCGCCCTTGAATCATGGAGCTGGCCAATGAATCCAACTTCCTCTAGATTTCCGGTTAGTATTATCAATATCAGATTCATAGGGTTACTGTACCTTATTCAGATCCTCGTCTCCACTGCCTTCTCTCTATTTCTCGCCTTCCTTATCACTGATTTCGATCGTCGCTGTCCTCAAAACATGCCCTCGGTGCTTGTAGACTGTGAGCTCTTCCCTGGATCTGTTCATTGTTTGTTGTTTCAGTCATTCAAATATTCAAAATCTTCATAATCCCAACCTTTATCCTTATCACTATCATCTACGCATTTGCAAGTCACAAAGCCAACAAACTGATCAGTCCAATTCCCGAAAAGGAGCAAAAGCCGAATCTTCTCCCCGAGCAAAAGCTGTTCTGGGGTACTGTAGAGGTGAGTGATCCATTCAAAACCCATGGCTCAACTGGTTTTCAGAATGTTTTTGAGCGAATTGCTATCCTGTTCGGTATCCTCATTGTTATGAAAGTGTTTCCATTCCCTTACGCAGTGTAAGCGTCATCTATTCAAATCGATTTCGGTTATCAGTCAATGATAATTTATCATAAGTTCAGAATCCAAAACCTGATAAATGTGTGGAATGGGATTGTGGTGATGGGTAATCATAACGACGATGTTGTTGGAATATTTGGGTCAATGTCTTTCGTCTACTGGGTCAGTTGAGAGTTTGAACTGGAACTTTGATTATTTTTTCTTCAGGGGATCATTGCGGGTATCACGTTAACTACCCCAGATTTTCTCTTCAATCAACTTGACCTGCTCTTGTTCTCGACAATCTACTGCTCCTGTGGATACTCAATCTTACTCTATAACTTCTACCAAACCACTCGAGACATGGAATTGGTTTATTTGAGCTGTGAATTCCTTGGAAACATAAAGAAAAGATAACCAACCAATTTTCAGTTGCCTATACCGTATTTTCGATAACAACTCCTCTGCTCTTGCTCACATCAGCCTTTTGTGCATTTGCTCTTTACAAGACCAGAAAGATCAAGATCCCAAGGTTCTACGATGGACCCGATTTGTATGAAGTGATGTATGATGCGGAGAACAGCTCGACAAAGTGGACGAGGAAGCCCAAATCTGATTAGTCTGATTTTCAATAAAGTTGTTGTCATTTTCACGTGAACCCAACCTCCTTCCTCTATCCGGACACTTGGCACCCACGCCGCTCCCAGTTCCCCTTACAAATGTCTTCTGAATCTAGTGACTCTAAGAAATCGTCTTCTGAAACCAAAAAAGCGAAACCGAATCTTCTCCCCGAGCAGAAGCTGTTCTGGAGTTCTGTAGAGGTGAGTGAACCGTTCAAACCACTAGATTGTCCCGATTTTCAGAATATTTTCCTGAGAACCGGTGTCGCGATATTCATCATCAGTGTTTTGCAACATGTACCGTTATTTTACGTGTTGTAAGCCTTCTCTTTTCAAACCTATTTTCACTCAGTCTTCAGAATCCGAATTCTAATAAGAGTGTGGAATGAGGAGTTGACAATGAATCAATATTACGACGATGTTGTTGGAATATTTGAAACAAAGTCTCTTATCTACTGGGTCAGTTGAGAATTCTATTCAAACTTTGATTCTGTTATTTTCAGATGATCGTTTCGGTTATCACTATAACTATCCCAAGTTGTCTTTACAATTTACTCGGCGTGCTCTTGTTTTCTTCAGTTATCTGTTTCTGCGGCTATTCCATTTTACTTTTTGACTTCTACCAAACCACTCGAGACATGGAATTGGTCTATTTGAGCTGTAAGTTACTTTGAAAACCTAGAGAGAAGGTAACCAAGAAATGTTCAGTTGCCTATACCGTATTCTGGATAACAACTCCCCTGCTCCTACTCACTCAAGCCTTCTGCTCTTTTGCTCTTTACAAGACTAGAAAGATCAAGATCCCAAGGTTCTACGATGGACCTGATTTGTATGAAGTGATCTATGATGCGGAGAACAGCTCGACAAAGTGGACAAGGAAGCTGAAATCTGATTAGTCTTACTTTCCATAAAATTGTTGTCATTTTCACGTGAACCCAACCTCCTTCCTCTATCCGGACACTTGGCACCCAATTCTCTCCTAGTCCTCCTTGAAAATGTCTTCTGAATCTAGTGACTCTAAAAAATCGCCTTCTAATATTAAAAAAGAGAAACCGAATTTTCTCCCCAAGCGAAAGCTGTTCTGGGGTACTGTAGAGGTGAGTAAACAGTTCAAACCCTATGAATGGCTAAACTAGTTTTCAGAATGTTTTTGATTTAATCGGAGCAATGTTTCTTTTTTCTGCTGGTGTTATTGGTATCAACTTTTTGTGGAATTTGTATGTTCACTGTCATTTTTTCTTGAGAAAAAAACGAGTCTAATTCATGCATAATCATGTATTTGAGGCAATGTTTCAGTACCCTTGCCTTGTTAGCCCTCTT
The DNA here is from genome assembly GCA_900536315.3 of Caenorhabditis becei. Taxonomy (NCBI): domain Eukaryota; kingdom Metazoa; phylum Nematoda; class Chromadorea; order Rhabditida; family Rhabditidae; genus Caenorhabditis; species Caenorhabditis becei. The sequence continues at coordinate 1,043,474 of LR538955.1, read as the reverse complement.
CCGTGGGAGTTTGAATCAGAGTTCCGAACATGAAATTCCTGTTTTCCTTCTTGCTGAATCGTGCTGCATCTTCTTTGTGAGTTCGTGTCAGTGACAACATGAACTTTGATTTTTCAGCTTTTCGAAGCAATATTCCTCTCTATAAGACCAAATTGTTTCTACAATCGACTCATGTTCTTTTTAATCTGGTCGATAGCATCATTTTGTGGATTTCCAGTCATCCTCTACTTTGTTTACCAAATGAGTCGAGACTTTGAATTCATTTACTTTTATTGTGAGTTTTCAACTTAACTTTGTGAATTGCTGAGTTCCAGGGACCTACATTGCTATCTGGGTAACAGCTCCATTCGTTTTGTTCACTTCAGCCTTTTGTGCATTTGCTCTTTACAAGACCAGAAAGATCAAGATCCCAAGGTTCTACGATGGACCCGATTTGTATGAAGTGATTTATGATGCGGAGAACAGCTCGACAAAGCCAATGGAGCAGAGAGAACTGCTTTTGTGATAAGGAATTTGAATAAAGATTTTGAGTTGAGCATTGAAAAGCTGAAATCTGATTAGATTAACGAGGGAGGTGCGTGGGGGGTCACTGGGAGACGTTTGGCTCAAACTTGGCGGTAGGGTAAGCCAGGACCTCGATAGTCGGAATCCAAAAGGATTTTCATTTGAAACTCACCAGAAGCCAGTTTTTAAGCTTGAAACCACCATTCCTAACATTTCACTTCAACAATCATACATTTCGATGGCTTTCTAAACCTGAAACTAGCTTCTATAGCAGCCTTCTGATAAGTTTCCCATGGAAATCCTTTTGGATCCGGATTATTGGGGTCCTAACCTTCCCTTTTGCTAAGTTTGAACCGAATCTCTCCCTGTGACCCAACGGACCCAGCTTCCTTGTCAAAATTCCAATGAAACTGTTCTTTTTCACGTGAACCCAACCTCCTTTCTCTATCCGGACACTTGGCACCCACGCCTCTCCTAGTTCTTCACAAAAATGTCTTCTGAATCTAGTGACTCTACAAAATCGTCTTCTAATACCAAAAAGGAAAAACCGAATCTTCTCTCCAAGCAGAAGTTGTTCTGGGGTACTGTAGATGTGAGTGACCTCTTCAAATCCCATGGCTCATCTTGTTTCCAGAATGTTTTCGGTTTCATCGGAATAATGTTTTTTGTGTCTGGTTGCATTATTGGCATCTCCCTTTTTTGGAATATGTATGTTATATTTCATTTTGAGAAAAGATAGTGTGGACTTCTTCAGGATTCGCATTCTGAAAGCTCAGTCTTATGGAGAACCATTTCGAGAAGACGACTTTGACGATGGTTATACTCTCTTTTCGCAACTTTTTGGAGCTCTTTATCTTGTGAGTGGGGTTATGTCAAACTAGATGAATCATATTTTTCAGATTGCCCTTTTTATTATCACAATCGACACTCCGGAGCGTTACCACCTCGGACTGCTCCTGCGCCTCTCGCTCGCATCTTTCTTGGGCTTATCAATTCTATCTTATCAAGTCATCCAAATCATTGCCAATTTCAAATTCCCAGACTATAGCTGTGAGTTTCCAATCCCTTCTTCCAAAGAACCAAGTATTCAGTGGCCTACCCAACGACCTGTTTAGCCATTCCTCTGGCCCTTCTCACATCAGCTTTCTGTACATTCGCTCTTCACAAGACCAGAAAGACCAAGATGCCAAGGTTCTACGATGGACCTGATTTGTATGAAGTGATCTATGATGCGGAGAACAGTTCGACAAAGTGGACGAGGAAGCTCAAATCTGATTAGTCTTACTTTCCATAAAATTGTTGTCATTTTCACGTGAACCCAACCTCCTTTCTCTATCCGGACACTTGGCACCCACGCCGATCCCAGTTCTCCTTGAAAATGTCTTCTGAATCTAGTGACACTAAAAAATCGTCTTCTGAAACCAAAAAAGAGAAACCGAATCTTCTCCCCGAGCAGAAGCTGTTCTGGAGTACTGTAGAGGTGAGTGGCCCTTCAAAACTCATGGCTCATTTGAATTCCAGAATGTTTTCGATTCAATCGGAGCATTTTTTGTGTTTCTGCTGGCGTTATTGGCATCAACTTTTTGTGGAACATGTATGTTCACTTTCATTCTGAAAAAGGATTCTACTTGTTCAGGGGTCATATTCTGAAAGCTCATTTTTATGAAGAACTACTTCGAGAAGACGACTTTGACAATATTTATACAATTTTTTCGCATTTATTAGCACTTGGTTATTTTGTGAGTTGATTTGTATCAAAGTAGTTGAATTATCAGCTATTTCAGTCTGTTCTTTTCATTGTCGCAATCTTGATTACGGATCGTTTCCACAATCACCTTGGACTTCTCCTGCGCCTCTCTGTGGCATCTTTCTTCGTCTTATCAATTCTATCCTATCATGTCATCCAAATCATTGCTGATTTCCAATTTCCAGAGTACAGCTGTAAGTTCTCAGTTCCCTGGTCCAAGAAAACAAGGTATTCAGTGGCCTACCCAACGACCTGCTTAGCCATTCCTCTGGCCCTTCTCACATCAGCTTTCTGTGCATTTGCTCTTTACAAGGCCAGAAAGATCAAGATGCCAAGGTTCTACGATGGACCTGATTTGTATGAAGTGATCTATGATGCGGAGAACAGTTCGACAAAGTGGACGAGGAAGTTCAAATCTGATTAGTCTCACTTTCAATAAAATTGTTGTCATTTTCACGTGAACCCTGATTTCCACTGTTATCATGACGCCTGGCACTGTCAAATAGATCTCCCAGTTCTCAAATGCCTTCTGAATCCCGTGCCACTAAAAAGTCCTCTTCTGATTCCAAAAAGGACAATCTGCCATCAGATCAGTCCGGGAGTCCTTCCGAGAACATTGACCATGGAATTTACTCTCTCTTAGCCTTCTTTTTCACCTTTTTATGGTTTTACTGTATGTTGTTTCCACTGAGTGAATAGTGAGTTTAACCTGTTCGTCATCAGCTAATCAACCACCGTTTTCAGCTGTTTTGGAGGGAAATTCACTGCCATAACTGATAGGGAGAAACAGATGTTGGTTTACTGTGTACTCTACTATCTTTACTTTGTGAGATAGGCTAGAAAACAACTTTGGGACCAGGAACAAAATTTTCAGGCGATCACTGCCGTCGGATCTGTGGTCTTCGCTTGTGTTCCCTGTAAAAACACAGCTCCAGTGTATTCACTAATCGTACCACTAACCAAGAAGCATCAAGTTAAAGCTTCCAATTTCAGAAAGTTCAATTATTCATCCTCTTAGTGTTGTACTCGCTGTATCTCATTCATTTTTTCGACGAAATATCAAAACTGCCAAAAACGGGAATGTTCACTGGTTAGTGGAAGGCCAAACTATTCAGGTTCCTTTCAAAGTTTAGCTATGACTCTTTCATTGTTAGCAACTGCTCCGATCGTCTGGCTCATTTACCTTTGCTGCGCGGCTCGTCTTAAATTTGACAGGTAAACTGACAGGAAGGTACATAGTTTTCAAAACTTTTCAGAGACGATCCCGAACCATATGACGAGCCATATGATGGCCCCGATCTGTACGAGGTGATCTACGACGGGAAGAACAGCTCGACAAAGATAACTGAACCAAAAGCTTACTCATAATAAACCTTATCAGTGACTCACTTAATCACCTGCCCATTCTTCCCCGCTTGACGTCAATTCCCTTCATGATTCACATCCCCTAGACGGTCAAAACTTCACATCAAACCGGGTAAACACGGGGATTATCTCGAAGGCACGGCCAAATTACGAGTCTATAGAAGAGGACTGAAAAATAAGCGAAAAACGGTCAAAGATTTTGAGGGGATTGGTATAAAAGGCCATGGGAGAATGGGAAGTTGTCATAACATGATTTTTCGATTTCTCTGTTTTGTTCTGATCAGTACTGTGTCCGGACAGTTTGGAGGCCCGATTTCGGATGCAGCTACTCATGGCCCGGCACTGGTGGCAACTACAGTAACCCCAGGGGCTCATGACCCAGTAATCGCAGTAGCAGGTCATGCGGAAATCGGAGCAACTACAATTCATGCTTCTGTCAATGGGACTACAGTACCTAGTCTAACCACTCCTGGGATTACTGTAGCTGGAATCACTCCCAACCCAACTATGATCTCTGGACCTTTGAATCTCACCGCTGGAGCTCCGATGACTACAATGCATCCACTGGTAGATGGGGTCACTACGCCACATGGAGCTACAGCACTTCCTATGCTCAATGGGACAACAATGCATCCAGCAGGAGCTCCTAATGGTACAATGACTCCTGGAATGACTACAATGCATCTATTGGTAGATGGGATCACTACGCTTCATCCTGTTGGAGCCCCGAACGCAACTTTGCCCCCAATGATTCCGGGAATGACTACAATGCACCAAGCAGGGGCTCCAAATGGCACAATGCCCCCAATGGCCACTGGAATGACTACAATGCACTCGATGAACGTGACATTGCCACCACTGTTTCCTGGAATGGCTACAATGCCTCCAGTAGGGGCTCCAAATGGCACACTCCCTCCAATTTTGAATGGAACGACCATGCATCCGATTGGAACTCTGGCACCATTAAATGGAACGCTACCACCTATGACTACCATGCATCCAGCCGGAGCTCCAAATGCTACAGTACTCCCACTGGCCACTGGAATGACTACAATGCACACAATGAATGCTACAGTACCCCCAATGATCGCTGGAATGACTACAATGCACTCGATGAATTCTACATTGCCACCGTTGTTCCCTGGAATTACTACCATGCATCCAATGAACGGTACTGTATCATTGAATGGAACCACTGGAATGCCGAATGCTACATTGCCACCACTTCTCAATGGAACCACTCTAAAGCCCATCGGAACCATGCCACCACTAAATGGCACCTTGCCACCTCCAATGCTTACCACAATGCATCCAACAGGTGCTCCACTTCTCAACATGACCACTATGAAGCCTAACGGAACTTTCCCCCTGAACGCCACCGTCTCCCCAATGTCCACGAAGCCTTCCAACCCTCTTGCTGTCACCATGGCTCCAGTATCTATCAACGTCCCAAATGGTACCGTATCCCCACCCACGGACCCCTATTGCTCTTCTGACACCGCTTTGGAAATCGCTGGAGAATGCTATCTAGCCCTGACAAGTCTTTCCTCGACTATGGCCGACATGACGCCAGCAAACATGATGGATCAGGAGTTCATGGACAATTTGAACAGTTACTGTAGTACTTTCCAGGTAAATACCGTAATCCCTTAATTGACCTACTTTCCTTTTCAGACCTGCTTCATCTCTCTTGAAAGATGTGGTGATTTCAATGACACAACAAGCACTAACATGATTCTCGACTTCTGCTCCTATTACCAATTCTGGACTGACCCAAAAATCAAAAGATGCACTGATAACGCCGAATTCATATTCGCAGACACTCCCTGTATGATGCAGGCCAATGAGGCCATCCTGAACTTCAACGTAAGCATAGAAAGTACGCTCCATTGAGAACCGGTTGTTTTCAGAAGACCGACTTCTCCAGATGCTTCACCCTTTCCACTGTGAACAGTTGCGCTGTGAAGGAGATTGAGGGACTGTGTAAAGTTCGACCAATGCAGTTGTATCAAATGTTTATCAATAGATTTATTCAAAAATGGGCATGCTGATGGGTTAAGGGAGACACTTCTCGGATAGAGTTACTAGCTGTTTTTATTTTCTGGTACTTCTGATCTCTTCTCAATTGAAATAAAGGGCATGAGATACTTTTGATGTCTTTGCAGCATAGATTATGAAAATTTGAATGAAATGCACACATTTATTCAAACAATCACATTAATACCAACCAGTTTCTTTCAAATAGGTTTTGTAGTCTTCGCATTCATGTTTAGGAAGTGACTGACCATGTCGAGTCTTCAACAACGCTTCTTCCATACTAATATCCAGCTTATCCATTTCAAGCCTGTGTATACTCCACTCTTTGCTAACGGCAACGTGAAGACATTGCTTCTCATTGATCCGGTAGAGGTTACGAGCAGATAAAACCTTGTTGGTTTTGAGTTCGGGTGGAGCCAACGTGTTGAGGTGATCGTTGAGCGAAGTGCAGTCAGTTTGTGGTAGCTCAAGTTGCATGTGAATAATGTGGCCGGTTTGAATGTAGTTCTGTAATTAGGTCAACTTATCAGAAATCATTGAAACTAGCTTACCTGAACAATCATATCAAATTCTCCGACTGATAAGCTTTCCACTTGTGCACTAAGATCTGAGAAGTGTAACCAATTCTCGATTGGGCCATTGGTAATGAATCCCGATAAGTCACAGTACTTTGCTCTTTTCCATTGCTCTAATTGGGCAACTTGCTCCAAATTGAGATCAACTTCCGGTGTACCATTTCTACCGTACCAAATCTCAATGAGGGTAGCCGGGCAGAAATGTGGGAGAACTCGAAATAGGCCTTCTTCATTCACAAAGTTTCCCATGATCAGCCTCTTGACCTTCAGTTTTCGACTTCTTTTCTCCAAAATCTTCTGAATTGTGCTTGAAACTCTGCGAGTGGTCATGGCATCGATTACTCCACAATCATTGTAGAACTCTTCACTTATCCAAATGGCCAGATAATCGATTGTCAGTTTTTTGTGACTCAGCAAGTATCCGAGATCTGCGAATGCGATGTCGTGGGAGTTGGAATTGAGCACTTCATGACTTTTAACAACGTTTTCTTTCCAGAAGTGCTGAACATGAGTACCAACTGGAGTTTGAGTGTACTTGTGCTCGTGGGACTCGTCGCAATTTTCGAATTCTTCTGAACGATTCGAAAACGTGATGCGAACAGCTAATCTTGAGAGAAACAGCCTTATATCTTTGTAGTGAAATGGGAGATTGTCAATGGCATCTCTGTCGCTTTTCGAGCATCTTCGAACTCGGAATCTGTAGTGGGATAAAGGGAAAAATCGATAAATGAAATGTTTGCTAACCGAGTATTGAAGTCAAGATCTTCATAAATCATCATTTTTATTTCAGGTGGCATTCCAGTAAGTTTTGGTATTGCTTTCATGGTTCCTTTAATGGAACTTTCGGAGAAATAGAGACACGTAGAACAGGAGACGGGGGATGCTAGACAGTGTGCCGTGCCGGCTGCTGGTCCGTATGCAGATGTCAATCACACGGAAAGCTGGCCGTACATATTCTCGGCCACAGCTGCGAATCCTAGGCCAGAAGCCATCACTTCTCCCCAGACAGAACAACAACAGATGAACGGAAAGATTTATTACAAATTGTTTTCAAAGTTCGAAGTGAAATAGGTCAAGAATCTTCTTCTTTGCAGATTTCCGAAAACTTGCCAGCAAGCACGTAGAACCACAGCTTCTCTTTGAACCGATGAGATTTTTGAAGTTTTTCGGTAGAAAATATGGAGATTTGAATAAAATGCAAACATTTATTGAATCAAGCACATTATTACCGATCAGTTTCTTTCAAAAAGGTTTTGTAGTCTCCGCATCTACTTTCGAAAGCCAACTGACCATTTCGAGCCTTCATCAACGCCTCTTCCAAACTGGTATCCAGCTTATTTATATCAATCATAGTGGCAGTCCAGTCCCTGCTAACGGCAACATGAAGACACTGCCTCTCATTCATCCGGTAGAGGTTATAAGCAGTGAACGGCAAGGTTGTTTTGAGTTCGGGTGGAGCCAGTGAGTTGAGGTGATAGTTGAGCGAAACGCAGACACCTTCTGGCATCACAATTTGTAGTTGAACAATGTGGCCGGTTTGAATGTAGTTCTACAAATAGGTCCACGTCTCAAAAATAATTTAGACTTGCTTACTTGAACAATCCGATCCAATTCTTCAACTGATAAGCTTTCCACTCGTGTTCTGAGAACTGAAAAGTGCAACCAACTCTCGATTGGGCCTTTGATAATGAATCCCGACAATTCGCAGTACTTTGCCTCTTTCCACTGCTCCAAATGGGAAAATTGCTCCAAATTGAGCACAACATCAGTTGGATTAGATCTAGGGGAAACAGACTTTCTGTGCTTGATCTCAATGAGGGTAGCCGGGCAGAGATAGGGAAGAACTCGAAGTAATCCTTCTTCATTTGCAAAGTTTTCAATGACCAGCCTCTTTACCTTCAGTTTCCGAGTTCGCTTCCTCAAAATCTTCTGAACTCTTGTTGAAACTTTGCGGCTAGTCATGACTTCGTTTTCTTCAAGAACATTGCCGTTCTCCCTATGCGAAAAAGACAGACAATCGATTGACAATTTCTTGTGACTCAACAGATATCCGAGATCTGCGAATGCGATGTCGAGGGAGTTGGAATTGAGCACTTCATGACTTTTAACAACGTTTTCTTTCCAGAAGTGCTGCACATGAGTACCAACTGGAGTTTGAGTGTACTTGAGCTCGTGGGACTCGTCGCAATTCTCGAATTCTTCTGCACGATTCGAAAACGTGATGCGAACAGCTATTCTTGAGAGACACAGCGTTACTTTCCTGTAGTGAAATGGTAGATTGTCAATAGCGTTTTTGTCGCTTTTCGAGCACCTTCGAACTCGGAATCTGCAATGGCAAAAAGGGAAAAATCGATAAATGAAGTGTTTTCTAACCGAGTATTGAAGTCAAGATCTTCATAGATCATCATCTTTATTTCAGCTGGCATTCCAGAAAGTTTTGGTATTACTTTCATGGTTTTTTGTAGGGAGCTTTTGAAGAAATAGAGACACGTAGAACAGGAGACGGGGATGTTAGACAGTGCGGGCTGCTGGTCCGAATACAGATTTCAATCACACAGAATGCTGGCCGTAGGTATTCTCGGCCACAGCTGCGATTCCTAGGCCAGAAACCATCACTTTTCCCCAGACAGAACAAAAACAGATTAACAGAAACGTTTATAACAACTTATTCTCAAAATTCGACCTATGATGAACACCGGCAACCTGTTTTCACTTACCAAAGTTTATTGAGACTGATTTTCTAAACCAAGGGCTGAAAAATTGAATAAATTCTCAATACTTCACACAAAAAACCTTTTCAAATCGTCCCGAAACGCTAAATTCTGCTTGAAACTCTCTAAAATCGCGGTTTACAGTACTCTCTCCCCACACAAATCGGTGAGAGACGCGAGACGACGAGAGAAATGCAAGTGCGCTCCACCGAAATATTTTTTATTTTCGGCGGAAAGCTGCGATTTTCATCGGGAAAAGCCCATTTTCCCGTCGATTTCCCATCTGAAAATGACGTCCGTCTACGAGAGTCTTCTATCCGAGTATCCGGACAAGGGAGTCGTCGGAAAACCCGAGGTAAGTCGCTTTTCTAGTCAAATTTAGGCAAAATGCCGAAAAATCTGCTAAACCGCTCATTTTCCAGCTCCGAGACTCTGAAGACGCTGTCGCCGACAAGCTTCAAGTCCTCTACAATCACTTTATCACTGCGAAAGCCACAAAGAAGCCGATTCTGCTGTTAATCGGCGCGGGAGTGAGCACCGGCTCGAAATTGCCGGATTTCCGTGGGAAAAATGGTGTTTGGACGTTGCAAGCGCAAGGAAAACAGGCGGAAGGGATTGATTTTCAAACTGTAAGTCGGTTTTGATAAGACAATCAATAAAAATAGAAAAAAAAATTTTTCAAAATTTTCAAAAAAAAAAAAATTTTTTTTTGAAATTTTTTATTTTCTCAATATATTTAATTATTTTATGTGAAAAATGAGCGAAATTTTGGGAAAAACCAAAAAAAAAATTTCCAAAACATTTTTTCTCAAAATTTGCCATTTTCAGGCCCGTCCCGGCGTTTCCCATCAAGCAATTCTTGCTCTTCACAAGGCTGGCTATATCAAAACGACAATCACACAAAATGTTGATGGTCTAGATCGAAAAGTGGGAATCCCGGTGAAAGATCTGATCGAAGTGCACGGAAATCTGTTTCTAGAGGTCTGCGAGACGTGTAAACGGTACGAATTTTCAAAAAATCCTGGAAAAATCAATCAATAACTTGCAGAGAGTACATTCGGGAGGATATTGTGATGAGTGTCGGCTTCAAGCACACCGGAAGAAGCTGTGATGGGAATTTGAGGACGGGAAGGAAGTGTCGAGGACTTCTGAAGGACGCCACGTTGGATTGGGATTCAGCGATAAGCAAGTCGCATTTGACAAGGATTCACAAGGCGTGGAAGGTAAGAATCGCTAGAAAATCACTGGGAAATCAATAAAAATCCCATTTTTCGCGAAAAATTCACTCAAAAAATCACCATTTTTCCAGGAAACCTCACATCTGCTGTGCCTCGGAACGTCTCTGGAAATCATTCCGATGGGTTCGTTGCCAGTTGACGCCAAGGATCGAGGAATCGAGACGACGACGGTCAATTTTCAGGAAACCGCCCATGTAAGTAGAGAATTCTTTGAAATTTGAAAAAAACAAGGAAAATCGTCAAAAACCAGGGAAAACAGTGAAAGGCATGTTTTTCAAAGCAAAAATCACGAAAATCGCAGAAAAAACCAAATTCAAAAAAATCGAAAATTTTGAAAAAAAAATTTTGATTACCTAAAAAATCGATCGAAGACACGATTTTTTAGTTCAAAAATCTCTGGAAATCACAAAAACCATTGATAAAAATTCTGAAAAAAATTGATGAAAAGCGTGATTTTTCAAGCCAAAAAACCAAAAAATCGCAACAAAAAAAAAATTTTCCAAATTTTTTTTTGTATTTATTGTCTTTTCAACTCCTTTTTTTCAGGAAAAAACCGTCGAAAACCCAATTCATGCCGACGTGAAACTGGTCCTCTACTCGTTGTGCCACGCTTTGAAACTGGAAATCAATGTGGAGAATGTGCCGGATGAGGTGCCCGTTCCGTTGAAGTTTCTGGAGCCAGAGGATTCGTTTGTGGAAAATGGCGAGGATTCTGAAGACGTGGAGGAATCGGATGACGTCAAGAATTCTGGAGACTTGAAGGAAGAAGTGAAGCTAGATTCAGAAGCGACCGCGGAATCCGAAGACGTCAAGCCTTCTGAAGTTACCAGTGGATGTGTCGAGGATTCAGAAGTGGCTGAGGAGTCGGGAGACGTCAAAGATTCTGGAGACATGAAGGCCGAGGGTTCAGAAGACGTCAAGCCCTTCACCGAAACCTAACTGATTCATTTACCCAATTTTTATCAAATTTCTCCACGGGTCTCGAAGCGATTTCTCAAAGTGTCCCCTATTTTTGCCCTGATTGACATGCTTTCCCTGTTTTATCCATGATTTTTATATCTTTTTATCATTTCATATTACCTGGTCCTGTAAAATAGAAACAACTGCATTATTCCCGTCTCTTGCTCACAAAAAACTAATATCGCGCTTCCCAAATGACTCATAGTACTGCGTACTATACCCAGTACAATACCCCAGGTTGTAGTACGCATTTTTGAACAAAAAACTGAAAAAATAGTATAAAAGGGGTGTCTGTACTCAAAAAACCTTGCCAAACCGGTAAAATGTATTGTAAGCTGTTCCCATTTTTTGCAATTTTTTGGATTTCTGAAATTTCTGCTCTGATCCCAATTTGCTCCCTGCAATCCACTAGAGAATGCTCATTGGCTGCTGAATCCATTCAAATGTTCACTGGCTACAAACCAACAGATGATCCAACTCAACGGGTCTTTGATAAGCTGATAAAAGAGTTTTGCGAGACGGTGAAGGTACGGTAGAGTTGCGAAATCTAGAAAAAACCATAACTTCATGGGAAATTGACGTTTTGAGCCAGTTCGTGGTTCTTTTTATAACCAATCAGGTATAAAACAAGTCCATAAAATTTGAGAAGAATTTGTCAGGATTCAGATGAGCAACGTCATCTGAAAGTTAGAGCTGAAATTGAAAAAGCAGCCTCTTACAGTTTGAGCATAACTTGGCTGAAAATGCTTTGTTTGACCTGGTTGTTGACTCATTCTGCTCATGAGGGACTATATAACATGCTCAAGAATTTCGGGAGTGAGCCTTCAGGATTCAGATGAGTCACGTCATCTGAAAATCTAAGTTCCCATTTTTAGCTATCCTTACTGGTTTGGAGCGTAACTTTGCTCAAAATAAATCGTTTAAAGGAATACTTCGGGTAAAATTTTCGATGTCAATCTGAGTGAATAATTAGCTTCTTTCTTGTCTGAAGTAAGTCCGAAATTTTTTCCAGTACGAAAAATCAGTACTTTGCGAGTTTTTCCTCAGTTTTTGCAAGCAGAAATTAAATTTGAACGCCGCGCCAAGTGGCATGATATATCACGGTGTTTGCGTACACTCTCCACAGCCGACGGTAAAATGCACAGATTGTCGTAAAATCCCGCGCATTGAATATTTTTCACTGAAAAATTATCCTACGATGCTGATTCCTTTAAGCTCGTTGTTGACTTAATTTATAGCAAATGAGCCCTAAAACATGCCGCAGCATTTCGAAGGTGCTTCTAAGAAAATCAGATGAGCCACGTCTTCTGAAAGTCAGTGCTTCAACAAACTTTCAGTTTTATGGGCCATTATCGGTTTTGAGCATAACTTTGCTCAAGATCAAGATTTTAAGCTCATTCTTGGCTCATTTCATGCCTAAGGGACTTTATAACATGCTCATGAAATTTGGGAGTGAGCCTTCATGATTCAGATGAGCCACGTCGTCTGAAAGTCAGTGCTTCAGAAAACTTACAGATTTAGGGGCCCTTACCGGTTTTGAGCATAACTTTGCTCAAAATCGATCTTTTGAGCTCGTTCTTAGCTAATTTTATACGTAAATACCCCTAAAACATGACCAGAAGATAACAAACGTGATCTTACAAGATGAGATCCAAGCCTTCTTCAAAATCACCCCACTTCTTTTCAGACCTGCTCCGATGAGCAACTCGAATGCAAAACCCAAAAAACCAAGAGTATCCGTAAAGTGTGTCTAAAAGCACAACCACTCAACCTCAGTCCCCCACTCACCCCAATCAGTGATAAATGCAAGGATTACCTGAGAGCTTTGGGAAAAGCCAACTTTGTTCAATCTCTGCTGGACTTGACGACAAGTGATAAGGTAGAATCTCACTGATAACAACTAATCAGCTAATCAGTTTATCAGGTCAATTCACTCTACATTTGCACTATGTTGAACAGTGATTTCCTCGTCAAAAACGCTCATTTGGACGTTCTGAGTAGCTGTGGAATTCCAGAAGATGAGAATTTGAAAGACTACATTAAAGCCAATTGGAACAAGTTGGAATGTGATAAAAAGTTATCAAAGAAGTGATATAATGATAAATTCCAATGATCTTTTGACACACCAATAACCTGCACTTTTTCAATAAAAAAATCGAACAAAAAAAAATTTCTCTAATTTTTCTAATTTTTTCCTCGTTTTTCAGATGACTCATAATAAGCACAATGACCCCAAAAAAAGAGAAAAAATGAGAAAAAAGAAAAAAATAATATTGATAATTAATGAAAAATGTCTGGTATTCAGTGTAAAAACTATAAAAGCAGGGCCTGGTTCCCAAAAAAACCACATCAGTCTACAGAATGTTCTGGAAAACCATTCTATTCCTATCGATTGCCTCTTTTTTGAGTGTAAATGCTCAAACAACCAACACCACAACCTTTGATTGTAATTCCAAAGAAGGAGAGCAATGTAGTGGTCTAGCAGAATCGGCGGGACGGTTTTTGGAGGCCAATCCACCCATTGATATTGCTATTTTTGCTTCATGCCAGAGACTTGACAATGAGGTTAGTTAGTGATAAGGATCACTTCTTATCACTTATTATTATCATTGTATTACAAAATCGGAGTGTGTGAAGCAAAAAATTCCGGAGCAAAACGTGCTGCGCCTTTGAAGCGGGGTACGGTAGTTGTTTTCCTCATTTTCATTGGTTTTTCAACCGATTTTCGCACTTTTTCCACGAAAAAAACATTTTTCGTGCTTTAAGGAATATGAAAATCGGTTGAAAAATCTATAAGAATGAGAGAAAAAGACAAAATTGATTATTGTGCACCTACCGTACCCCGCTTTAAAGGCGCAGCACGTTTTGAACTTCTATTCGTTGCGAGACCCCAAAGGCTACTCACTCCTATTTGAGATACAATGATAAAATCATCGTTGTATCTCAAAACTGCCGCTCGATCTCAAAATTTTAAATTGGCGCGCATTTCTCAGTGTTCTTCGGCTATTTTTCAGTTTGAACCCGGCACGTCTTACTGTAGCTGTCGCCGCGAGATATCGCAGGCGCCAATTTGAAATTTTGAATGCGAGCAGCAGTTTAGATGATAGCGATGATAACCCATATCACAACCAACTTTCAGAACTGCACATTCTTCCAATACGAAGCTTGCTCTACCTTCAACATGACCTCGATCTACCAGCAATGCAACTTGACCATTCCTGAGCCACCTACCATTACAGCGACAAATCCTCCACTTCCACCCCTGAACCCTACCATCCCAGCTGGACCTTCCACCACCACCACTTCCGAAGCTCCTTCCACCACCACCCCATCCTTCCCTCCGACCCTTCCAGCTATAGTGGATTCATTGTGTATGGAGAATCTCCAGAAACTTGGAAAGGACAATTACATCAATTCTCTGCTGTCATTGACCACTGATCCCAGGGTAAGTGATAAGGATGATTGGATTTTACTGATAAGCCCTTCAGATCACTCTTGACTACCGGTGCTATTGGTTGCAGGAACGTTCACTGATAAAGTCAGCTTTTGAAGATGTGAGGGATAATTGTGGACAAGGCCAGTTTGTCAATCTCTTCAATGTGAGTGATAAGAAGTGATAAGAATTGATAAGAATCAAATCAATCTGTTTTTCAGTTCATCAACTCCGCGAGAAAAGCTTTCGGATGCAAGAAATTGGTCTAGCTTATCATCAAATCCTTATCACTTAGCTTCTGTATATTAATGCCTTATCAATAAAGCTTTATCAATTCCCTTTGAACATTTCCATATCCGAGAACTCAAAACAAAACAAATTGAAAACCGCAGAAACCTGATTCCTCTCATTTCTCTCCCAACTATCTCTTATCAGTAGATTATTGATCTTTATCATCTTTGCGATCCTTCCAGAATAGTTAGCCATCTTCAGCTTCTTGTAATGATTATGTAGGTCATTAGCTAGCAATTCCAATAATCTCTCGGTTACTGTACTGATATCGGAGTGTCGTTTGCCAGCCATGAATAGGCAAAGGTGGCAGAGCATGTAGTTGAGCTCGACTTTCGAAGGATCCAGGTCAATTAGGTACTTGATAATGGTGGCGTAGTTGCCATTGAGGTCGAGAATTATGAATCTGGAAAAGAAAACGTTTTGGGCTGGGTCTCGCCACGAAAAGTACAGTATCACTCAAAATTTCATGTGAACTGATTAGAAAGATTGATAACTTGATAAGGAGTGAAGATAGCAAAAAGCGATCAATTGCAAACTTGTAGCTTATCATTTTCTCAACAACTTTGCAATTGATCACTTCTCTGTATCTTCTTTAGTTTTTTAGATATGGCAAAATTTCCTAGGGGTACTGTAGCTTAATGATAACTTGATAAGGAGTAAAGCTAGCAAAAAGTTGCTAATTTCAAAATTGTAGCTTATCACCTCTTCTACAATTGACAACTTTTCCCTATCTCTCATAATTCTCCAGTTATAACTCACGCCACAGCCTGCTCCTTCGAGTAATTAGTCATCCAGCTCACATCCATCTCCACCTTCTTCGTATCAATCCCTACATCCGTTGCAATAACCAATACATCCCTAACAAACACAAATTTCCTCAAAAACTCGGCAGATTGTGCCAAATGCTCCATTTTGCTCCATAGAATCCAACCCGCTTTCACTATCGTCATCTGAATCTTCTCCGGCAGAATTCTGAATTCATTCCAGTTCGAGAGCCACGTGGCAGTGTCCACAAAAGCGTCTTCCCAGATTTTAAGGGCATGATGTTTAGTGATGACTTCCAGAACTTGAATATCATCAGCATTTGCCGGTTTATCACGAAGGACTTCTAACCCATTGGTTAGACTTGATAACCCATCAGAATCCAGAGAATTTGGGCGCAGGGAACCCTAAAATCCAATCAATAACTCTAGAAATCAATCAATACTAATCAACACTCACTTTTCCTAAAATCTGCTCAACTTTTCTTATCATTGGTGATACATCCACTATCATCTTGATATGAGACGCTTTTTCTGGCTCACAGCATAGTAAAGAAGTGGGCCGGCCTAGGAATTGGGCCAAGGATGGGCCAATTTCATAGAAATTTTTTCGGGTTGATTCGAAGTTGCTAGCGGTTTTGAGAACGTCTCTATCTAGTTGGAATCCTAAAAAAATAATTTGGGAAAATAAAATTTTTTTTGAAAATTTCAAAAACCCTTACTTCCCGGATCCATTCCCACCTCCAGACACTTGTCCATTCGACATTTTTTACATGGGAATCTTTAAATTTCCGTTGTTATTATTTTTGTGTTTTCTTATCACTTATCACTCACTTTCCCTCATCCGTTACTCGGCAGTTTCCTTTATCACAGCTAAACTGAATCCTCCCGGCATTTCTCCGAAAAAACGCGGCACACGCTCGACAACTGCGAGCTCCGAAGTTGATTCCGATGGATTTTTGAGAACAGATTTTGCATTTATCAGAGGATGTCGAGGGGGAGAGCATTGGAAAGAAATATGTGGTAAAAGTGGAAGAAAAGGGGAGAGACTGTAGGGAAGTGAGAGACGCAGACAGTGAGAGGAAGGAATGCTTGGAGGAAGTGAGTGGGAGAAGGCGGAGTATTGATTGAACTGGCACATTTAGGTGGTGAATTGGAGGAGAAGATAGGGGGAAATGATAAGAACTGATAAGGGAAATCAGGGGGATTTGTAGAAGAAAAATGAAAATGTTGAAAAAAAAAATTGATTTAAAAATGTTTTTTGAAAATTTTTGAAATTTCAAAATTTTTAATTCAAAATATATTTTTTCAAATTGATTTTTCTAGTTTTCCAAAAATTTCGATCCCAATTTAAAATATTTGAAAAAATTGAAAAAAAAATTTAATTAAAAATTTTTTTTTTTCAAAATTTCAAAAAAAATTATTTTAATTGTTTCTGTTTTTTTTTCTGAATTTTCCCCATTTTTTCCTATTTTGTCTACTTTTATCAAGTTGTTAAAAAAATGTTGACCCAATTTTTTTAAATTTTTATTCTCAAACTTCTGAATTATCACCACTTTTTCTGAAATTTTCCAAAAAACCACCCACTTTTCCAATAAACAAGCATGTCTTTTCCCATTTCAAAAAACCGAAAAAAGTTCATGTTGCTCCTGATCCAAACCTCAAATATTTGCAATTGAACACTGCCATGAGTAGAAGAATCTACCCGTTTTTCTCTGCGTTCTCCCTTTTTTTGATGCTGAACTAGCAGGAAATGGTTCTAAATTACCCCTTAAACTTCCTTGTCTTATCTCCTTATCACCATTGATAAGGAAATCTAGGCTATCAGTTATCACTGTTATAACTTATAAAACCCCTCATTTTCTTCCGCGTTTTTCAAAGAAAAGGTCCTTTTTACAGATAAATGTATCAATTGCTAATCTTCTTATCATCTACCGTAATCCTTATCACTTCTCTTCCATTGGGATGTGATTCCCCATCTGTCAGAGACCGGGGAGTTCAATGCGTAAACCAGCTGACTCCAATGTTCGCCAAAATGACAATGATAAAGTCTCAAGGATTTATGAATGGAAATTTTACAAAGGAACTCAGTGATTTATGTGCAGCTTCATTGGTGAGTTTTCTTCAAAATTCTGAAGGCCTCAGCTGAAAAATGAGCCAAAAACGGGCTCAAACGGAGCATTTTAAGCCAAGTTATGCTCAAAACTGTTAGGGGTCACTTTCAGATGACGTTGCTCATCTGAATCTCTCAGAATCCTTACCAGGATTCTTGAGCATGTTTTGAAGAAAATTGGGCAGAAAATGAGCCAAGAACGAGCTCAAACGGAGCATTTTGAGCCAAGTTATGCTCAAAACTGTTAATTGTCACTTTTTTGAGCCAACAATCTTTCAGGATTGCTTCAAAACCCTTCAAAACTGTGCGAGCATTGACGCTACCCTGATTTTGAACTTGGATGGTGTCTGTGATCTATACGGTTTCATCAATGGAAAGTTTAGTGATTGCGTGGCAAAGTTGGAAAATTCAAGAGTGGATTCCAAGTGCATCAATGGCTTCTTCTTGAATCCAGTGTATACTGATGTAAGTCTTATCACTGTCATAGCTGATAAGTTATCAGAGATAGCAGAAAGTGATCAACTACAATCTTGTAGCTTATCACCTTCTCTACAACTTATCAGTTAATCACTTTCCCGTATCTTTCTTGGTTTTTGAGATGATCCACTTTCCAGGCAAAGAACGCAAAAGCTCGATGTGATAAATTGAAGGACGATGGGAAATGTGTCAAGAAACGGGCGGAAAGCGTGTGTTCCAAGGATAAGGCTAATGATTTTGAAGATGTGAGTCTTTTCTTCTTTTCATGAGCTATTCAACTTTTTGAATTTCCAGCACCTCGATGGTCAACTCAGAAGGTTTAGCTGTTACTAGAAGATCAATTTTTATCAAAGTGTTGTACAAATTGTCTGTTTTCAATGAAAACTTTTCCTTATCAGTTGTTATCAGTCCCATTGACTTGATCCCTCTTTGGATCCGACACTTTGACACCGCCTGGCACAAACTCCATCGCAACATCCTTTCCGCCAACGTAGTCCCAGTCCTTGTACCGGAGGCGGCCTCCACAGGCGCGATTGTAGAGACGGAGTTCCAAGTGCTGAAAGTTACCATAACTGATAAGCTATCAAAGATAGAAAAAAGTGATCAACTGCAAAGTTGTAGAGGAAATGATAAGCTACAAGTTATCAGTTAATCATTTTTCTCTATCTCGCATAGTTTTCAAGATATACATGTACCTCTTTGAAAATCTTCAAAAAACTCGGCTCACAATGCTTCTCGACATCTGGAAGGTAGCATTCTCCTGTTTGCTGGATACTGACACAGTCCACTTTTTCAGGGTTTCTCTGAAAAAATAGGGCTTCTTTTCCTTATCACACTGATAAAATGATTACATCATTCAGCTTTTCCTTCACACAATCCGTCAGGTTCCCCGGGGAGGTTTTCATAACTTCGCGAAGTTTCTGATCACAATACCACATTGGGCCGACTTGAAATGAGTCATCGATGCATTTGTCGAGTTTTTGAAAGTTGACAAAGTCCTTGTAGCAGCCAGAGTTTTCCAGACAGACCTGGAAATTTACTGATAACTTGATAAGGAGTGAAGATAGCAAAAAGTTGTCAATTGCGAACTTGTAGCTCATTACCTGCTCTACAACTTTGTAATTGATCCCTTGTTTCTATCTCTGATAGTTTTCAAGTTATCAGCTCTTATCAGTTGACCAAGGGTCCATTGCTATGACTCAAGAACTAGAAGAGATAAGGAAAAGTGATCAATTACAAACTTGTAGCTTATCACCTCCTTTACAACTTTGCAATTGATACTTTATCCCTATCTTTCATACCTTATCAGTTATCAATAGATAAAGCCCAACTCACAAACAAATCATCACAATGCGCCTTCAACTCGGTCAACGTCATATTCTTTGTTTTCTCCGGTGACCAGGTATACGACATGATCCTCCACATTGACTTCAAGCCTTCCTGAAATTCAAAATATGCTTCTGATTCTGAATTCTATCAATCCTAACCCAAAGATGACAAATCTTGACTTTCTCCTCACCAAATACATGACAAGTGGCTTTGAAACTATCAACTCCATAGTCTTTTTTGGAGCTTATCGGAATGATAAAGACTAGGAAAATCAATAGGAATGGGAGAGTTTTTGACATTTTCTAGAGAGAGGAAGTTCAAATTGATAGTGATAGCCTATCACTGATAGCAGTGTCTCGGAGACAACTGTTCCAAGAGATAGGGAGAGAGATCAATCAAAAGTGGTCTACTTCCTGGTTCATCATAGAAACTTTTAGTGACCCATTATCAGGGGTTTTATCACTTACTCGAAATTTACAAATCTTGATTTTATCAGGTCCGAAGAATCCACAAGTGTCTTTGTAGCTATCGATGGCATAGTCCTTGGCGGGGTGGGTTGGAATTGGGAAGATCAGGAAAAATAGAAGGAGAGGAAGCGTTGGGAGCATTTGACGACTAACAATGAGGTCAGAGTTATCACTGGTTATCAGACAAAGAAGATATGATTGATAAGCTGACAGGTGATAGGGTCTGATCTTTTGTCTGTGGAAGGTTCGTAAGTCTAGGAAGATCTTGAGTCTAGTTTGATGACTAGAGAATCAGAAGACTGGATCCCAAGGCGCCATAGATTCCGAAAATCTTCAAATCTGATGATCATCGTTGTGGGATTCAGAAGACGTGAAAGATTCTGAAGCCCTCTTGACAATTGTACAGTCCTGCTAAAAATTGGTCTTATTGGTCTAGATGACTTGAAGAACCTGAAGATGCTAGAATTCAGAAGGCGTAGAGGATTCTGAGGAATCTGAATTCAGAAGACGTACAGTATTCTGGAGCGCTGCAAACTTGTCTGATGTCAAAAAAATTCAGAAGACGTCAAGAATCCTAAAATACCCAACACTTGATGGCACGATTTGAAGACCCAGACTTGCTGTCTGATGATGGTTCCATTTTGAAAATTCTGAATTCAGAAGGCGTCAGAGCTTCTCCTGACGATTTCTGAATCTCTCAGATCCTTTGATCACTCCAAATATCCTAAAATCCTTCAAATCCCGCGCTCTTCCTCTCCCATAACATTCCCACGCCCCACCCATAAACATTCCCATTCCCAGGCCTCCCAACCGTTTTATTCGGTATTCCCCCATCATTCGATTAGCTCTCCGTTGCATAAAACACCCAAAAATTCCCCTACTCTCCCAAACCAATGCTTCTCCTCCTCATCCTCCTCTTTACTCCCCTCTCCTCTCCCACCAACTTCAACTTCACCGTCAACCTCATCTGTCGTGACAGTGTGACTCATGCTTCTTTGAACAATTGGTGTTACAAAATTTGGATAAAGGACATATCCGACTCTTGGATACTGAAATGGTGATAATTTGATAATGATAAGTTCCAATTTCAAATCTTCAGGCCTGACGGGTTGATTGCCGACTCGAGAACAAAATGCACGGACCAAATGTTTGAAAGTTTCGAATTGAAATCGGATTATTATAATGATGCGTATAACTACAACATTTTCACTTCAATTGTCCACAATTGCACCACCAATGGAAGGCCTCTCAACAGAACCCGGCCATATTCGATAGTTGACACAGAGTAAGTTTCAGTACGATGCTCCGAAATCCCGTTCTTTTTCAGTTACAACCACTTGACTCTCAACGCTCAACTCTTCGACGATGGGAGCGTTCTCAAATCTAAACCTCGAAATAATTCTGTTATCACTATCAGTTGAATGAATCGTTATCACTACCTTGATCTCCAGACGTCATTCCCATTCAGGAACGCCTTTTTTCTTGTTGTTTTCGACCTTCAAAACGGGATAAATAGGGGTCGAAAAAAATATCAGTGATAAGAAACATGGTTCGAACTGTTATCTTCTTATCACTGATCGCCGTTTGTGTCTTGGCGGCCTCTGATAAGGATACCGAAACGAAGGTTGCCAGGTATCTGAAATCATGTGGAGTTATCACTTCACTGAAGACTAGCAAGTGTGTTACGGTAAGTGATAAGAGGTGATAAGGGGACTGATAACAGAACTCCTAGAAAAGCGATGCAGTAGACGCAGAAGTGAAGGCATACGCCAAGAAGAAGGGAGATTTGGCGAAGATCAAGGCGGCTTGCAAAGAGACTACGGTAAGTGATAAGGAGCTGATAAGGAAACTATTGATAATGTTATCACTTCCAGGACTGCATAAAAGAGCTCAAGTGCAAGCCACTAGAGGATGATCACAAGGAGACTTTGGATTTCTGCGGAAGAGCTCTGTTCCAGGATGAATTCAAAGAGTGCTCGAAGAAGGTTAGTGATAAGGATAATGATTATCACTAGGCAATGAAAATGATGGTATTTCCAGTTGCAAGCTTTGAAAAAGGACGAGAAGGCGGCAAAGTGCTTGGAGGATTTCAAGTCGGAGACAAAGGTGAGACCTTGGAAAAGTGGTTGACTGATAAGAGCTGATAACTCAAGAACCTTCAGAGATAAGAGAAAGTGATCAATTGCAAAGTTGTAGAGGAGATAATAAGCTACAAGTTTGCAATAGACAACTTTTTGCTATCTCCACTCCTTATCAAGTTATCACACTGATAAGTTTCAGAAAACCACAAAAGACACTTGCACCTTCCTGAAGAGCTCCAAGGACTGTATCAAGGAGCATATTGTGAAGGAGTGTGGCGCTGATAAGTATGAAGGTTGGCAAAAGGTAAAAAATTCAGTACGACACTCCAAAATAACGCTAACTTTCAGTTTGCTCAAGACTCGTTCAAGGAGAACGATTGTGAGAAGGCGATTGGATCCAAGTGGACCTAATTCAACTTTTTTCTCATTTTTTTGTCAAAGAACTACAGTAACCCTCGCATTACCATTACCCATCCTAGTTTTCGCAATAAAAATCAGAATCCGGTTGACCGAAACTAATTAGAAACGACCAGTGAGAGAGTACGGGAATCGGAGAGACGCAGGTGGAAAAAGAGAAGAAAACATTTTGTTGGGGGCCAGAAGTCATCGCGCCCATTCATTCAACCAAATATTTGTGTCTGCGTTTCTTATCAGTGTTATCAGTAGAGGTATCTGCAGGAGAACACAACATTTTTCTCGACCCTTTAGTTTTCGTTTCTTTGATTTCTAATTGAAAGATATCTTTTCAGATGTCCCTTATCTTTATCTTATCACTCCTTATCACCTTATCACCCATCTCCGCTTTCCTGGAAGAATCTGAAGGCATGATTCCATCGGAGCGAACTTGCACCCCAAAAGAGGAAAAGGACGCGCAAAGTTGTAAAAATGTGAGCCCCACTTATCAGCAACATTATCACCTTATCACCTTATCACTATTCCAGTCCGTGACCGTTTTGTCAGCGGCATTTGAGTCGATTCAAGGCCAACACGAGGCGTTTTCGGCCAGCGATCACATTGGGATCAGTAATAATTGCAAAGTGGCGTTGGTAAGTGATAAGGAATTGATAAGGTGATAAAGTGATTCCAGTCCTGCCTGAAAACCCACATCGGATGCTCTGAAATCAGTCAGGAAGATGTGGATTTTTTGAAGCAGAAGTGCGACTACATGTTGTATCTGACTGGTGGATTCTATGCATGCTCACAGAATTTGAAAGATAGGAAGAGTGATTCAGAGTGTGTGAAGAACTTTTTCGATTCTCCGGAGACACTTGGGGTGAGTTTTCTGGTTTTATAGTGCAATGACGGGTTGCTCGGCGTGCTGAGAGCCTACCTTGTCTTATCAGCCTGATATCTGATAAGCTATCATAGATAGGAGAAAGTGATCAACTACAAACTTGTAGATCAAAACATCCTCTATAACTTTGCAATTGGTTACTTTTCACTATCTGCCATAGTTTTCCAGATATGACAAATTTTCCAAAGAGGTAGTGTAGCTGATGTAACCTAGCTGATAACTTGATAAGGGTTAAAGATTTGAAAAAATGATTAACTGCAAACTTGTAGCTTATTACCTCCTCTACAACTTTACAATTAACAATTTTTTCTTATCTCTGATAATTCCCGAGTTATCAGCTCTTATCACTCAACTACCTCTCCAGATCCCTTGTTTTTGCGCCAAGAATCATATTTTTCGGCCCAGGACCAATTTTTTTCAATTTTTTCTCTTTTTTTCAATTCTTTCCTTTTCCAGACCCCCAAAGACCAAATCTGCCAAGACTGGTCTAAAAACCGTGCGTGCCTAAAATGGACCATCCGTGACGCGTGCAGCAGAAGCTACTGGAAGCAGTACAAGCCGTACTGGCATTTGAGATATTCCCTTTTGAAGTGTGTTTAGGTC
Source organism: Caenorhabditis becei (assembly GCA_900536315.3). NCBI lineage: Eukaryota > Metazoa > Nematoda > Chromadorea > Rhabditida > Rhabditidae > Caenorhabditis > Caenorhabditis becei. The sequence continues at coordinate 1,019,488 of LR538955.1, read as the reverse complement.
CGAGTTTCTTTATTATTGATAGTCAAGTCAAAATATCACTGATAACTGATAATGATTACTGATTAATAAACCTCTTTCAAGTATCTCAACTTGCTCCAATTATCAACAGCCACCTTGGCAGCTTCCTCTCCGCACACTGCTTTGAACCCATCGATCAGGCATTTTGAGTGGTGATCGAACAGGTTTCGGAGCTCACTTTGATCCTGATAAGAGATCAGTTTGCTGATAAGCCTTATCAACCCACCTTCGATGTCAAATAAGTCTTTACACACTTGTTTCTAACCGTTTTCTCATCAACCTTTCTCTGCAGACAATAGGAAAGCGGAGTGCCCACAATATCCAGCTTATAGCAGTTTCTAGTCAAATTCCGATTCTTCTGGCGGAGTTTCTTGCAGGTGATAACTCTGATATCCTTATCAATCGTCTCACAGCCTTGCACAAACATAAAGTTGTCTTCATCTTCTCCGCGGAGCATTTCAAACGCGTTCTTCTCGTCTAGCACGGATTGAAGGGCTTCGGAGAACTAAAACTGATAACAACTGATCGCAAGTGATAAGAAGGTGCTTACATCATTCAAATGCCGATCAATTACATAATCCATCGAAGAGCACTCCTCTTGGATAGGGGCTCCGGAAACTGATAACAAAACGATGAAGATTACGGTAATCAGTAGATTTTGGCTCATTTTTCTGGAAAATCCGAGTTTGAAGGGGGTCAAAAAGTCAAACAAAAGCGGCAAAATGCTCGAAAAACAACTCGAGTTCTCATGTGACAGCTGCCATTCGCTTGATCCTTGTTGTTTCGCCTCTCAACTGATCATTCGGGAATTGGGAACAGTTGGCGAAACGGGAAAACAAGATTCTTATCAAACTGATAAGATTTGAGCTTACAACGCTCCGAAATCCCGCTAGAACTTCCCGTTTTTCAGCCATGGACCTTCAATTCCTTCTCATTTTCCCCTTCCTTTTCCTCCAAATCTCCTGTGATTCTTCCCCCTTCGGATGCTCCACCGAAGACCTTCAACTCACCACTACATGCCGCCCGAAGCTGTCCAAACTCACTGATGAGATGAAGAAGAATCCGCTGAATTCTGGCTTCCCCTCTTCTGAAACCCTTCAGAAGATGTCGGGTTACTGTAGAGAGGCGATGGATTGTGTGAAGGGGGCCAAGTGTGAGGCGATTAAGGAGAAGATGGCAAAGTTTGCGAAGATGTGCAAGACGATTGAGTTCATGGCGGGACCGTATGCTCAGTGTGCGGCGAAGGTCAGTGTCATATCTGAAAAGTGATAAGAGATAGGGAAAAGTTGTCAATTGCAAAGTTGTAGGTTATTACCTTCTCTACAACTTTGCAATTGATCACTTTTCCCTATGTCTGATAGTTTTCCAGATATGACAAAATCCCGTGTAGCTGATGTCACCTAATTAAGTAGCATGATAACTTGGTACGGATCAGAGATGAGGAAAACTGATCAATTGCAAACTTGTAGATCAAAATCTCCTCTACAACTTTGCAATTGGTCACTTTTCCATATCTTCTATAGTTTTCCAGATATGATAAAATTTCCAAAGAGGTAGTGTAGCTGATGTAATCTAGCTGATAACTTGATAAGGATCAAAGATAAAAAAAAGTTATCAATTGCAAACTTGTAGTTTATTACCTCCTCTACAACTTTGTAATTGATCACTTCCCTCTATCTCTGATAACTCCCGAGTTATCACTGCTTGAAAAATATCAAGTTCCCCTTTTTCAGCTCAAAGCCAGTCACGACAAAACCGAGTGCATCTCCTGGTATTTCAGTGACAAATCCAAGGTTCATATCCCCATTTTTTCCCATAAACCAACTGTTTTCCAGCTCTCCTCCGATCAAAAATGTGCTCAATTCAAAGCCAAAAAATCATGCATCGAAAAGGACTTTGAGAAAGCCTGCGGAGCATCTACACTTCAAAATTTCCGTCAGGTAGGTGGGATAGCGGAGTGTCGTAGTGAATTTTTTTTTGCAGAATCACGATTACGTTCAGAAGTTTGTCGGCTGCTCAGTTTAACACATTTCAGTTGTGGAATGTGGAAAAAATTTTTTGAAAATTTTTTTTGTGTAAAGTGTAATAAAAAAATGAGAAAAATGAGAAAATGAAAATGAGTCAATTCAAAACAGCTGTTCTGTTACACCAGACAATTGAAAGTTCTTCAGAATGTTCTAGAAGCTTCAGAATCCTCCAAAACTCAAAAATGACTCTAAAACTTCTAATTTTCACCGTCTTATTATTATTTTCTTCAATTTCAGCTTTGAATGAAGATGGGGTATGTTCTTTTTTATTTTTTTTTCCAAAAATGTCCTAAATTTCAGTCCTACACTACCGAGGAGCTATATGATATCCTCCAACATCAGCGTTACAATAAATCCAAACCAGTGCAGGAAATCATTGATAACGAGTTTTTCGGTGAGCCAAAGCACTTGGAAATCAGTGATAAGGTTCTGACTGATATGATAGGCACTTGTGATTGGAAAGTTGTAAGTTCGCTCTACTGATAACTCGGGAAAGTTGGATTTATGTCAGGCCTGCAATCAGATTATCAAATGCGATCTTCTCCCGTCAGTTGAGTTCTGTAAAAAGGTCCGGATTCTAAAGGGACCATTAGGGAAGTGTATGAGAAAGGTTAGAGTGTTGTCTTATCAGTTATCTTATCACCATTTCAGTTCATTTCAGTTCAAAGATAAGACACTCCTTTCTGAATTCAATTATCTCGAGTCGTTCCTGAAAGACTTTACCAAGTACGGCTTGACCCGGAAATGTGTCCTTCTAATCGAAGAATCTGATACATTGGAGCTGGAATTGGAGCAAAGTTGCGGGACAGAAGCGATGGATGCGTTTGAGAAGGCGATTCCCGATTTGAAAGAGTTTTATGATTGCTAACTGATAAAAAGATGAACTGATAAACTGATAACGCTTATTTCTAACTTTGAGCTTCTCAATCTCAAAAACTACGAGAGTTATCAAAAAGTTGTCAACTGCAAAGTTGTAGACGAAGATTAGAACTACAACTTTGCAGTTGACAACTTTTTGATAACTCTTGTAGTTTTTGAGATTGAGAAGCTCAAAGTCAAACTATTGGGTGCTCTTCTAATAGAGGGTTTACGGTAAGCTGATAAGCTTCCCTTTCGGCCTAGTGGCCTTATCAATGCTCCTGATGAGATGCTGATAACAGGATGCTCTGATAAAGATTTATCGTTCCTCACTGTCCATTAACTGGAAAAGCACAATGAACTGATAAAGTGATAGTTGATAAGGCACATGTGGAGTTTCTCCAGAGGAACCATTGGCCAGATTGGGTCTTCTGGGTGTTGTAGGTGAAGAATCTGGTGATAAGAACTGATAAGCGAACGTGATAAGGGTAATAACCTGTTACAATACCGAAAATCCGTTGGTTTTTTCGATATGACGCTATCTCGATCCGCTCCGTCGCATTCCAAGTTGCAAGTTTGTTTTTCATTCTCTAAACGTTTTTTGAAAGAATAAATGAAGTTTTCTCAAAAACTTGTCATTTACCTATTTCACAATTCGCGGTTTTCCATCCTTCTTGCTCATTTTTCAGTAAAGAGCAGTTGAACTTTTCGCATTTCAAAATCCTTGGCTCCCAATTGAAAAGCTGAAGGGAAAATGGAAGAAAAATCAATAAAAGTAGAGTGAAGAGAATATTTTGCATGGTTATGAAGAATTATGATGATGGAGGGCGAGATCCGCGGAGGAGATAGTGAAGTTTGATCAAATCCAGTTCTTGAAACTTTCCCCTTCCCAGCCACCAAGTCTCGCCTTTATATACGCACTCCCCGCGGCTTCGCTGCTTGCGACCGAGTAGTTCAGTGGCAGTGCGTCGGCGCGCGGCGCGCATGCCCGCTGGTTCGACTTCCGGGCGATGATCGAAGTGTTGTGCAGTGGCCGAGGCGACGGGAGAGCGGCGTCGCCTGAGAAGGCGGGACCCAACGTTGCGCCTGACGCCAGATGATGGAAATTCGCACAAAGTCTGAGCTTTTGGTCTAATAACATTTACCAATTGAATTTTCCTGAAGGCTATATTTATAGTTTGATATTTTCACACCTACTTCCGTTTTGCCATGACTATTCATAAAATTATAGGGTAGAGTTACCAAGAATCCAAATTTCTAAAGAACATTTTTGAGAAGCAAAGCCTTTAGAAAATGGATTCCCGTGACTGTTTCAAAGAACTTTCCTGGTTCTACAGGTAATTTTTCAACGTTTTCTCTCTAATTTCCAGTTTTTTACTCCAGAACCGTAATGCACTACCTCCACATCTTCACATTTCCATTCTACATTGCAGTGCTTATAGTTTTGTACAAAGAATCATCAAAAACGTTTAGAACCTACAAATATTACATAATTGTGCATGTTTTGATGTAAGAATCGGAAAAAAATTGGGTGCAAAAACCAATTTGTTAAGGAATATTGTCTCCGAAATGTACGTTTGTTACTTCTTGCTCCCAGACACTCATCTTCCACATCCATTGCTCCGAATGACTGGATTAATGGCTCAATGGGGGTTCAGTGGCATACTACTTTTTTATATTCTGGCACAGACTGTTATTTGTGAGTTTTCTATTAGTGGCAGCTGATGGGTCTCGCCACGAAAATGGTCTAGACACATTTTTGTCACTTTTCTTATGAAAACGGGTAAGAACACACTGTTCCAGAAATTTCTACCCAAATTCCAACATTTTCCACAAATTTTTAGTGAAAAATAGCGTATCTCTGTGATTTTCGGGCTTTCGCAAAAAATCGGTGAAAACTGCTGGAATTTGGCTGGAAATGATTGAATTTACATCATTTTACCCATTTTCATCAGAAAAAGTCCTAAAACCTTGTCCCGAAGCTGTATTTCAACCAAAACTCATTTTCGTCGCGAGACCCACTAACAGTTATTCAGGGACCGGCGGCTCGATCCTTGAAATGTTTTACTTTCGCTTCAAAATCTGCGTATTCAATTACCAGTCTCACAAGATTTCAAAAATCCTAAAGTTCCTGTCATTTTTCTACCGAATCGGAATGTTCGTGCATCCTGTGACAGCGGGGCTCACGTTGAAGCAGAGTATTTTGGAAGAGGAAATTGGGAGGATGAAGTTGTGGCAGGTAAGGAAAAAGGGAATCTGAACAGTCTAGAACCAATTTTCAAAAATCCGAAATTTGAATTTTGGAAAAATCATGACTTTTATGTTATAGCGAAAATTTTTTTAATTTACAGTTTCTGCAGATATGACATCAAAATAATGATTTTTGCACTATTTTGAGTTTTTTAGTCCAAGAACGGGGTCTGCGGCTTGATTTTGAGCAATTCTGTAACTCCAGGAGCATGAGCAGTTTGACAAAGTCACAAGCTCGAAAATTTTTTTATTTTTTTTTATTCCGGAATCCTCAACTATTTAGGGAATCTGACTTTTAAATCCCAAAATTTCAGTCCAATACCTCATCCATCCCAGTCGAAGTCACTTGCTATTCCGTTATGCTTGCTCTCCCAGACTCTTACATTTTATGGATGGGATTATCGATTTATATCACAATGACCGGAAGCGCAGTGATAAGCTGCTTATCAACTGTTATCTTTATCACAAGATACATAAAAAAGAGTCGTGTTATGTCGAAAACCACCGAGATGCTGCAAAGAATGCTGATTTTTAGTTTGGTCATTCAAGCTTTGATTCATGGGGCAATGATTATCACTCCGATTCTTGTGATGGTTTACACAGCCATTTTTGGACTTGCTTATGATAGTAAGCTTCAATTTTAAAAGTATACTAGACTGTCCGGCCGGCTTCGCCGGCATCCAGTCTAGGTGTTTTGACTGGGAGCCGGCTGCGCCGTCTCCCCGGAACGCCTTCGGCGTCCCGTGACCCCCCACTTTCTAGAAATGAAAAAAGTGCGGACGGACGGACAGACAGACAAACACACGCCACTAGAAACTTATATAATAAGAATGATGGATAATAAGAATGATGATATTCTGAATTTGAACTTTAGAAGTGGCCCGCTTCTTCCTAATGGTTTTCGCCTATCACGGCTTCACCTCAACGTTTGCCATGGTTCTGTTCACCAAGCCTCTACGTGATAAGATAATGCCGTTCTTCAAGTACTTAAATTTAGAACGCACTGCTCCGGTTTCCACCGCACAACCCTCTACAACCGAATGATTATGATGATAAAGAAAAAGTTTCAAATTCCAACTTTTTCCCCTTCCCGCCCACCAACCCCCGCCTTTATATACGCACTCCCGGCGACTCCATCGCTTGCGACCGAGTAGTTCAGTGGCAGTGTGTCGGCCCGCGGCGCGCATGCCCACTGGTTCGACTCCCGGGCGATGATAGAAGTGTTGTGCAGTGGCCGAGGCGACGGGAGAGCGACGTCGCCTGAGAAGGCGGGACCCAACGTTGCGCCCGACGCCAGAAGATGGATATCCGCACAATGTCTGAGCTTTTTGATGCGGAACTATCTGTTTTTGTATGTTTTCAAGTGTCACAGCTGCTCAAATATTGCTAGACAACGCCAAATTGACACAAAGATCGAAATCCGACATTCAAAAATGTTCTATATCCCAAATTTTTGGCTTCTATTCTGCTTTTCTGTGATTCTCGTCTGTTATTTCTCATTTTCCACTACACATCCACTCAAAATCGCTATCACTGTGGTTATCACTAACACAACTTCCAAAAATGATTATGAAGTGGCATTGAGTACGAAATTTTTTACAAAAAAAATGGAAAAATGTAGAAAATATGTTTAGAAAGTGTAGAATGTTATGCCAAAATTCAAAATTACGACTTTTTGCTGATTGTGGATTCAGATTATACCAATTTTTGCCCTCAAAATCATGTAAGCCACCTTATCACTAATCCTTATCAGTTATCAGTGACTTTTAGAAATTCTTCCTCCGCCACTGTGTTATTTCCAAGATTTTACCAAATTATGATTATATTCTGTTTATAGATGCAGATCATGGAGTGGTAAATCCTAAAAAGTAGGTCAAAAATTGAAATGTCTCGTTCTTATCACCTTATCAGAAGAATCGAGGAATATATCGATCCCAAGTTTGATATAACATTTTATGATCGATTTTTCGATTGGGAAGTTATGGCGGGCTCATATTTGGTCAAAAATTCCAAGTTTTCCGTGGAATTTTTGGAATGTTCGTCGGAGCGCACTTGCATTTTTAAAGATCTTTTTTCAGCTTGGGCCAATTTTGAAAAAAACATGTCCCGTATCACTCATGGCACTGATAATAGTGCTCTTCATGTAAATTTCTTATCACTAATCACTGATCTTATCATTTTTCAGCTAATCCTAGCAGACCACTTATTCCCAGAGTCATACGTTGATATTTGTCGAGAAATTTACTACGGCGCTAGCACAAATCAAGATATTTCGAGTTATATAGCATGTGTAAAAACAATTTTTGGGTCTCGAACGGATTTTGGGAAAGTTAGGATTATGGAGAAGGTAAGGGGGGAGGGGGTGGTGAAAATTGGATTTTTGAAAAAAAAAAAATTTTTTTCAAATTTTTTTTTAGATTTTTGTTTGATTTTTCATCTTTTTTTAGTGAAACTAACTCTGAAATGATATGAAAATAATATAATTTACAAAAAAAAAATTAAAAAAAAATTTTTTTTTTCAAAAATTTTTGAAAATCCAGGGCACCGGTTGGTCTCGCGACGATTGGCTTACAAATGGAATATGGAATTCCAAACGTGATTTCATGCTCCACGGATGGAAAACTAAAAACTTGAAGCCAACACCCAATGGACCTTTGAAGTGCGCTCCATTGACAAAATCCAAAAATCCCTAAATTCCAGACCAATCCCTATGAACTACGCCCATTGGTACAACCCCCTAGCTGGACCAATTGACCTGGAAACTTGTCATTCTGGAAATTCCACGTGGACTTATAACCTAAAATTGCTCGGGGATTATCGGGAAATCGAGGAGAAAATGAGGGAGTATTCACTGAAAATCGAGAGGGAAAAGCTGAAAGTATTGAGTAGGATTAAGGAAATTTTGGAGAGAACTTGACCTAGAATGGACAAAATAAAAAATACATGTTTGTAGTCACCGATTCCTTATCACTATCAGTACATAGACAGTCTGTAGTCGAAATATAAGATAAGAGGGCACAGAGCAGTCTACTAGTGCATTGACTGTCAATCGATCAGTTTTTGGTTAAATTCAATCAATTTAACAATGTTTTTCTTACCTGTATATCTGTTATTATCACTACTGATACCCTCATCCCATTCCATAAAACTCTTCCTCTCGTGAGTCCCTTCCCCCTTGTTTCCCGAGTACTTTCTCTCCAATTCAGAACAGGTTCAATCGAGGAAACAACCCTTTCAGCGACGTACTCTCCGTTCGGAAACCACACCGCCCGTGCCTTCCTCGGCATTCCTTATGCCAGTCCGCCAATCGGACAACTCAGATTCAAGAAGCCACGTGGCATTGGGGCATGGAGTGGGGTTCTGAAGACCAAGGAGTATAGGCCGGCGTGTTTGAGCAATTCAAAGTGAGTTAATTTTTTCCCGCCAACAAAATTTTGAATTTTGTGATCAAATTTCACACATAATGGACCATAAAATGACGAACTATAAAGTATGAACCCCAAAGATCACTGATAACATCACAGATAACAAAGTCACATGTTATGGACATTTATGAGATCTAGAGGTCTAGAGCACTTCCCTGATCTGTGATCTTTCTTCACCACTACGCCCCTAACTGATAAACTGATAAAAATATCACTCAATTCCAGAAAAACCTACAAAAACACCATTGGCGGTCCTATATCTGAAGATTGCCTTCATGCAAATGTCTTCACAAATGACTATTGTTTGGAGAATGTGAGCCTTTTATCCTTATCAGCTTATCAATGATTTTCAGAAGAACTGTTCAGTCATGATTGTAATCCATGGTGGAGCATTCCTATTTGAGTCGGCGTCAGCTCTGAATCCTGAAATTCTAATCAATAACTTTGTTGGCCAGGGTCGGAACATTATAGTGGTCTCTGTAAACTACCGCCTTGGAATCTTTGGCTTCGGACAGTTTCACGGGGATTCTGGATCTTCTGGAGATCGGAATCTGGGACTTTGGGGTGAGAAAGGTTACTGTAGCTGTGGAAAAGTCGATTTTCAGATTGCCTAGCAGCTATCAAATGGGTTCGAAGAGAAATTGAAGTTTTTGGAGGTGATAAGGAGAGGATTACGGTAGCTGGACATTCGGCAGGTGCTGCGTTGGTTTTTGAGGTTAGAGATTCAGGATTCAGAAGACGAACTTCAAAATCCTTTTCTTCAGATCGGAGCCTCGCCCCTTTCCAAAGGGCTCTTCCACCAGCAGATCATCATGAGTGGTCCCCTCCCAAATCTCTCAAAACAAAACAACTTCAAGGCGACTACACAAGTGGCCAAGCGTCTTGGATGTCTTCCAAAAGGCACTGGATTTGAGAAACTGTCCAAGGAAGTTGTTGATAAGGCTTATCAGTGCCTTCGAGCCATCCCCGGGGAGCAACTTCTCAATGCTCAACTTTACCTCCTTGCAAACACCACCTATTACTTCGGATCGCCTTATGTTGATGGGGAGTTTATCATTGATTACCCTGATCAGTTGTTCGAGAAGAAAAAGATATCCCCTATCAGTACAATGATAGGGACTACTAGTGCGGAGCTTCGGGAGACATTGTAAGCCATAGGATCTTTCAAATCTTCTTATCAGTTACTTATCAGGTTTCTCAACAATGCTAACAATACTGCCAAGAAGCCATTCTATCTGAAAAACATTTGTGAAATTATCGGTTATGAAGTGTACTCTGACCCGAAGACATTCTCCCAGCAATGCTATGACTATTACAAGAACGGAACGGATGCGCAGTTCTTATCAGATGATTACGAGTTCTATTCGGGAGCTGTGAACGTGGCAAATTCACATATCAGTGATAAGACGAAGGTGTTCTTGTACAGGTGATAACTGATAAGAGATATGATAACAGATCTAAAGATGGAAGTTTCAGCTACGAGTACGCTGGCGCTGGGGATGCTTTTAGTAAATACATGCCAGAGGTGCCATCGCCTCATCACTCGGAAGATCTGGTGAGTGATAAGGTGATAAGCTATTGATAAGGTGATAAAGTATAGATCTACATCTTTGGAACCCACCGGAACATCATGGCCCCCAGGGACTATGTAGTTGAGCGACTCTACAGTGGATTATACGCCAATTTCATCAATTTCGGGGATCCTTCCCCATCGGAAAATCAGAAATGGACACCGTTTTCCAAGGAGAAACGGGAATACTTTTTGATAGGTAAAGGGATAGCTGATAAGGGTGATAAGACTGAAGAACTTCAGATTTCGATGAAAACTTCACGATGCCCGGGATGAGGGAAGGATATTACAAGAGAGCAGTGGACTTTTGGATGTAAGCCTTATCATATCAGATAACTGATAACAGAGATCCAATTTTCCAGCAATTCCGGCTTCAAAAAACACCACAAAGAAACGTGGGCTCCATCCCTAGATACTCAAATTATCACCAACCTTGTCAATCCCATAGTTGGATTCTTGACCGGAGTGACTAATGATGTTGATAAGAATGCGAGCGTCACGAATGCCCTGTATGAAGAGAGAGAACGATTTTTAGTGGAATTGAAGAATCTGGAGAAGAATGGAACTGGAGGAGGAGGAATTGAAATCAGTAAGTGATAAGAATCCCTGCAATCAGTGAACTGATCTTTCAGACATCCTTCTCCTAATCTTCGCCGGGCTCCTTATCATCGGAATCCTTTACTTTGTTATCACCCGCTGTTGCATCAATCGATCTCGAGAAGGATATCAGTTGTTGGAGTGAAAGATCAGTAATCAGTGTAGTCGACTCACTTCTTATCAGTGCAATGAATGCACACTAAACTGTTTTCGCGATACCATTACTGATATTGATTTTCTGTAACATAACATTTCTAACACAAGTTCTAGAATGTTTTTCTTACCTGTATATCTGTTATCACTACTGATACCCTCATCCTCATCCATAAAACTATTCCTCTCGTGAGTCCCTTCCCCCTTGTTCCCCCAGTACTTGCTCTCCAATTCAGAACAGGTTCAATCGAGGGAACAACCCTTTCAGCGACGTACTCTCCGTTCGGAAACCACACCGCCCGTGTCTTCCTCGGCATTCCTTATGCCAGTCCGCCAATCGGACAACTCAGATTCAAGAAGCCACGTGGCATGAGATTCTGGCAGGGTGTTATGGAAACCAAAGAGTATAGGCCGGCGTGTATGAGTAATCCAAAGTGGGTCAAGGCTTCTCAATCTTGATTTTGAGTCTTGATCTTCAGGAAAACCTACAAAAACGATGTGGGAGGTCCGGTATCTGAAGATTGCCTCTATTTGAACGTCTTCACAAATGACTATTGTTTGAAGAATGTAGGCTTCTTATCTTCTTATCACCTTATCACTTGCTTTCCAGAAGAATTGTTCAGTCCTAGTCGTAATCCATGGTGGAAAGTTCCTCTACGAGTCTGCCGCAACCTTCAATCCTCAAATTCTAATCAATAACTTTGTTGGCCAGGGCCGAAACATTGTCGTGGTCACTATAAACTACCGACTTGGAATCTTTGGCTACGGACAGTTTCACGGGGATTCTGGGTCTTCTGGAGATCGAAATCTGGGACTTTGGGGTGAGAAAGGTTACTGTAGCAATAGTAAGAGCCATTTTCAGATAGTCTAGCCGCTATCAAATGGGTTCGCCGAGAAATTGGCGTTTTTGGAGGTGATAAGGAAAGGATTACGGTAGGAGGACATTCCGCAGGTGCTACACTGACCTTCGATATGTCATCTTCCCCACAATCCAAAGGATTGTTCAAGCAACAACTTCTAATGAGCGCATTGCTTCCGAATCTCTCGAAGAAGAACAATTTCAAGGCGACTACAGCGGCGGCGATGCATCTAGGGTGTCTGAAGGAAGAATATGGATTTGGGAAACTACCCAAAGAAGTGATGGAGGATACCTTCAAATGTCTCCGGGAAGTCTCTGCTCAGCAACTTCTCGATGCTCAATACTACACCATCACCAATACCACCTACTTCTGGGGACATCCCTTTGTTGATGGGGAGGTAAGGGATCACTAGATTTTCAGAATTCTAAATCCATTTCAGTTCAACACCGACTATCCTGACCAGTTATTCGAGAAACGAAAGATCTCCCCAATAACCACTTTGCTAGGCTCTACTAGTGCAGAAATGAGGGAGACAAGATTCCTTGTGGAACCGGAAAATGAGTCCCGGAAGCCGTTCCTTTTGAAGAATATCTGCGAACATATTGGTTATGAAGTCTATACCAACCCAAAGGCCTTTTCCCAGGATTGCTATAACTATTACAGTCAAGCCAACTATTCTCAGTTTTTATCAGATGACCACGAGTTTTATTCGGGTGTTGTGAATGTAGCGAATTCGCATGTTAGTCGGAAGACTAAGGTTTTTGTTTATGAGTGAGTTGAGAAAAGTTATTGGCTTTATCAAATCGTTATCAGTTATCAATACGCTGGAGCTGGAAGAGCTTTCGCAAAGTTTGGCACTTGGCCGGATGCTCCTCATCATTCAGAAGACTTTGTAGGTTGAACTATGAGAGATACGGGAAAGTTATCAATTGAAAAGTTGTAGCTTATCACCTTCTCTATAACTTTGCAATTGATTACTTTTTCTTATCTCTTATCACTCTCCAGATATAACACTTTTTAGATCTACGTCTTTGGAACTCATCGCGCTGTCATGACCCCTAAAGACTATGAAATCGAGCGGATTTACACTGGCCTATACGCCAATTTCATCAATTTCGGGGATCCTTCCCCATCGGAAAATCAGAAATGGACACCGTATTCCAAGGAGAAACGGGAGCATTTTGTGATAGGTAGGAGGATCACTGATAAGGGTGATAAGACTGAAAAGCTTCAGATTTCGATGGGAACTTCACAATGCCTGGAATGCGGGAGGGCTATTACAAGAGAGCAGTGGATTTCTGGATGTAAGCTTTATCATATCAGATTACTGATAACAGGAAACCCATTTTCCAGCAATTCCGGCTACAAAAAACACCACAAAGAGGTCTGGGCTCCGTCCCTAGACACTCAAATAATCACCAACATTCTGAATCCAATCAGAAGTCATCTAGCAGGAGATAGAGCAAATCCGACAGATGATAAGTCATTTGAGCTGAATGAGAAGTTATTCAATGAAAGGGAACAGTTTTTGAAGGACTTGAAGAATCAGAAAATCAAGATTCTGAAGAGAAATGGTCAATTTGAAACCGATGAAGAAGGGGGAATCAGTTAGTGATAAGATCAATGATAAACTGATAAAGGGGTCTTCCAGACATCCTTCTCCTAATCTTCGCCGGGACCCTTATCATTGGAATGCTTTATCTCCTTATCACTCATCGTTGGATCCATCGGTCAAGAGAAGGATATCAGTTGTTGAAGGGGACTGATCTATAGGTTTTTCAAATTTAAAATAATAAATGTTTCTTCTTTGACTCTGGCGTCTTATCAGTTGTGATAAGAGGGGAGGTGTACTTGAGTGCTCGAATTGTTTGTTTGTGAAACTAAATAAGTGAAGAATCGATTCATTTTTGAAAATTGAAACATGCTCCTTCTACCTGTATATCTGTTATCACTACTGATACCCTCATCCCATTCCATAAAACTATTCCTCTCGTGAGTCCCTTCCCCTTGTTTCCCGAGTACTTTCTTTTCAATTCAGAACAGGTTCAATCGAGGGAACAACCCTTTCAGCGACGTACTCTCCGTTCGGAAACCACACCGCCCGTGTCTTCCTCGGCATTCCTTATGCCAGTCCGCCAATCGGACAACTCAGATTCAAGAAGCCACGTGGCATGAGATTCTGGCAGGGCGTCATGGAAACCAAGGAGTATAAGCCGGCGTGTATGAGTAATGTGACGTGAGTGATTAGTTTTGATAAGTGCTGATAACTTTTCCTAGGAGAACCTACAAGGGAAATAAGACAGGTGAAGTGTCGGAAGATTGTCTTTACTTGAATGTCTTCACTAATGACTATTGTTTGAAGAATGTGAGCTTCTTATCATCTTATCAGCGTATCACCGATTTTCCAGAAGAACTGTGCAGTTATGATTGCAATCCATGGTGGCCAGTTCCTCTATGAATCAGCTTCAGCGTTTGATCCTCAGATTCTAATCAATAACTTTGTTGGTCAGGGCCGAAACATCATAGTGGTCTCTGTGAACTACCGCCTTGGAATCTTTGGCTTCGGACAGTTTCACGGCGATTCTGGATCTTCTGGAGATCGGAATCTGGGACTTTGGGGTGAGGAAGGTTACTGTAGCTGTGGAAAAGTTCTTTTTCAGACTGCCTAGCTGCTATCAAATGGGTTCGAAAAGAAATTGGAGTTTTTTGTGGTGATAAAAACCGTATCACTTTAACAGGACATTCCGCAGGAGCTGCATTGACATTCTTGGTACTTGCGGGATTTCGGAGTGTCGTACTGATCCTTGTTTAGATCTCTGCATCTCCTCATTCCAAGGGCCTCTATCATCAACAAATTCTGATGAGTCAGCCGTTTCCCAACTATTCAAAACAAACAAATTACAAAGGGACCACTGCAGCAGCAATTCATTTGGGATGTCTTGAGAAAGGCACTGGATTTGAAGAGCTATCCAAGGAAGTTATTGATAAGGCTTATCAGTGCCTTCGGACCATCTCCGGGGAGCAACTTCTCAACGCTCAACTCTATGTGATTGCCAATACCACTTACTTTTTTGGATTCCCCTTTGTAGATGGCGATTTTATCACTGATTATCCGGATCAGCTTTTTGATAAGAAACTGATAACTCCTATCACTACAATGCTAGGGACTACTAGCGCGGAATTGAGGCAAACTGCGTGAGTTCTGAGGGTCAGTCTCTATCGAACAGACCGTATTCAGATACATCAACAATTATCCCACTGATAAGGCTTATCTTTTGAAAAATTTATGTGAAATTATCGGCTATGAAGTGTACTCTGACCCGAAGACGTTCTCCCAGAAATGCTATGCCTATTACAAGAACGGAACTGATTCCCAGTTCTTATCAGATGATTACGAGTTTTATTCGGGAGCTGTAAACGTGGCGAATTCACATGTTAGTGATAAGACAAAGGTGTTCTTGTACAGGTGATAACTGATAAGAGATATGATAACAGATCTAAAGATGGAAGCTTCAGCTATGACTACGCTGGCGCCGGGGCTGCATTTGCAAAGTACATGCCTACAGTACCTTCACCTCATCATTCTGAAGACCTGGCTAGTGATAAGGTGATAAGCTTTTGATAAGGTGATAAAGTTTAGATCTACATCTTCGGAACCCACCGGAACGTCATGGCCCCCAAGGACTATGTAGTTGAGCATCTCTACAGTGGTCTCTACGCCAATTTCATCAATTTCGGAAATCCTTCCCCATCGGAAAATCAGAAATGGACACCGTATTCCAAGGAGAAACGGGAATACTTTTTGATAGGTAAAGGGATCACTGATAAGGGTGATAAGACTAAAGAGCTGCAGATTTCGATGGAAACTTCACCATGCCTGGAATGCGGGAGGGCTATTACAAGAGGACTGTGGATTTCTGGATGTAAGCTAAAAAACCTTATCATATCAGTCCACTGAAACCCATTTTCCAGCAATTCCGGCTTTAAAAAACACCACAAAGAAACCTGGGCTACATCCCTAGACACTCAAGTTATCACTAACCTTGTCAATCCTATCACTACCCATTTAACAGGAAGGACTAACTATTTGACTGATGATAAGTCATTTGAGAATAATGAAAAGTTGTATGAGGAAAGGGAGAAGTTCTTGGAGGACTTGAAGAATCAGAAAATTGAAGGAAGGAAGATTTTGAGAACTGGTCAATTTGAAGCCAATGAAGACGGGGGAATCAGTGAGTGATAAGACCAATGATAAACTGATTGAGGGGGTCTTCCAGACATCCTTCTCCTAATATTCGCCGGGACCCTTATCATCGGAATCCTTTATCTCCTTATCACTCATTGCTGGATCCATCGGTCTCGAGAAGGATATCAGTTGTTGAAGGGGACCGATCTGTAGCTTGTTAACTTTTCTTATCACTGATCAAATAAACATTGATAATGATAAGAACTCTTTCTGTTGACCATCCAATTGACCAGTATTAGTATCGATTTTTCTTTCCTCTAAAAATGGGAATTCTCACCAGATCTGAAGCCATTCAAACTGAAGGTTCTACTAGTAAGTGATAACATTTCCTGATAACCTTTGATCCTTATCACTTCCAGATTTCCTCCTTATCATCTGCCTCGGGACCCTTTTATTCGCAGTCTTTCACATCACAATCACAAAGTTCTGGACGTCACGACACACCCTTCGGGAGGGATATCAGTTGTTGGATGGGAATTAGATAATCACTTCTTATCAGTGTAATATTCTGGAGCTTAGGTGCATCTGGATTGTAACAATTATAAAACTTTTTCATTCAATTTCTCGGCGACTAGTAGTACACATTCGAAGGGACCCGTGATGCGAGGAGAGAGAGTCAAGCCGGGGAGGGATGGATTAAATTTCTTATTCTCCCCTTCCCTTCACTTCTCAGTTTCCCCTCCAGAAATCTTTATGTAAACTGTTTGGTGTCTCTGGCCTCTCTTTCATTTCCTGCTCCAAGAGTCCAATCTTCCTAATGAAAGAGGCCAGTGGTTGGTGACCTGGAAGTGGTCCCTTGGAGGCATTTTGCAGAATTTTGCAGAGCCTTTTTTCATCAAATTTGCGAGAAATTTCTCATTTTCCATGATTTTAGCCAGATTTCAGGCACTTTTTTGAAAAAAAAATTTTCGAAAAAAAAATTTCACAAAATTTTTCAAAAAAAAAAAAATTTTTTTTTAACAGATTCCCGAACTAAAAATGGTATATTTTGACTCAAAAAAAGAGATAAAATTCTGGAATAGGGTCATTTTTATGGAAAATTCCAGATTTTCCATGGTTTTAGCCACATGCCAATTTTTGAAAAAAATTTTTTTTTTAATTTTTTGAAATTTTTTTGAAATGAGTTCTTTCAATTTCCTAACTAAAATCGGTCTTTTCAATGAAAAACATCTATTTTTTCTCAGAATTTTCAAATTTTTTGAAAAATCTGAAGTTTTTGCCCAATTTTGACAAGTCCTCCCTTCCACTTGTCGTGTTTTCAGCTTCCCGTCAGTTTGTTAGGAACCACTTGAATTATAAGAAAATTTGGCCAAAATCTGTCTTTCTACTCAATTTTTGGCGGTTTTCTGCAAGTTTAGCCCATGAAGCTTCAATTTCCAATAAGAAATGCTGCTTTGAACCATCTGAATCATTCTCCTCTTCCTCCATAGCCACTTTTTCATAAATCCAGAGCTTCCCTTGCAATATAAACAAAACTTGCACACATTGCTCCTTCTTCAATCTCCCCATATCTCCGCTTCCTTTGCCACTTCCGGTTGGCTCTTTCGAGATGATTCCATGAGAAGATAGAGCTAGATGATTAGCATATTGATTAGAATTGATGATGACTTTTATGTAGATTAATGGACAAATTAGGCAAACGTTTATTCATGATTGTGAAACAAATAGCTGTTGGGCATACATATGACCTAGTTAATTTTATGAGATTCAGAATCCTCCACGTCATCTGAAGTGTCCTTCAGGTTTTTGCCTTTAGAACCCCAGAAGTTTACAGCTGTTGGTCATTTGGCAAGGTATAATACCACAATTATGTACAGCAAAGTTCTGTTCCACTTTTCTTCATGTTTTTTTGTGTTCAAAACCATCAAAACTTTTATGATTTTGGGGTTTTGAACAGTTTTTATGATCGCCTCGGCCAGAAGGCATAGTGGGTTCTTCCCATTTTTCAATGATTTTTTTCGGGTCTTCAGAAAATTTTTCAAGGATTTTGGTAAACTGAAGAATTGTTTCAGACACCTTTTTCTTATTGGAAAAATTTATTTCAAAGTCAAAAAAATTGTTTTAAGAAATTTAGGTAACGTTGAAAAATGTTCAGCTTCCAGAGTTATCAACTGAACCCAATAGCTCGATTTTCGTTTTTCACTGATTTTTTTCGTATCTTCAGAAAATTTTTCAGAGTTTTTTGTCAATTAAAGATTTGTTTCTGACATTTTTATCTATTAGAAAAAGTTTATTTCAAAGCCGAAAAAAATATTTTAAAAGATCCAGATGGAGTCGAAAAATGTTCAGGTAAAAAATAGGTCAATTGAGAGTCATCTTTTTTCATCGATTTTTTTCGAATCTTCAAAAAATGTTTCAGTAATTTTTGTCAACTAAAAATTAGTTTTTTACACCTATATCTATCAGAAAAAATTTATTTGAAAGCTTGAAAAAATATGTGAAAGATACTAGGTCAAGTCAAAACTTGTTCAGGTCAATTTTGAAATTTCAGGCTCGAATTTCAGGCCAAACCCTCATATTCAGAATCAAACCCTTCCCCATATTCTAATAATTCCTAGCTCTAACCTCCCATACCTAATTATGGTATCTCTTTTCAATGCCACCTTCTCCGTCTGCGTCTCCTTCTCCCTCTCCGTGCATAATCCGTGAATGACCGTCCCGACAATTCTTTCTGCCGACCTCAAACGAACACTAATAGGCCTTCATTTTGTGGGAAACCGAGGGAAGAGAGAGATCACAGGGAAACGCAGAGACGCAGACAGTTAGAAAGAGGTGGCGCCCTTCGCGGACATACGGTTTCACAGCGGTTTTGTGAGTCACACCAAGGTGGTCGATTTCAATTCCGCTATGTTTTTTGTTTTGTGTTCTGTTCCGTTCAAAACCAGTACCAATTTCCTACTTCCAAACGATAAAGGTTGACCTTTTGTAAACTTGACGTCACGGATTCTGGAATTCAGATACCGGTCCAAACCCATTCTCCCTCTCATTTTCTCTCCAACACAAAATTGTTTTTCCCTCCGTTTTTTTCCCGTTTACCTTCTCAATGACATTGAGATGGTAGGCGAGAGATTCCGGTTCTTTTTACCTACTTTTTATAGCAACTTTTGATCTATTTTTAA
>LR538955.1:988873-1000342 GCA_900536315.3 Caenorhabditis becei | reverse complement strand
GGTGTCTAGGGTCAAGGCTTTGGGCTTGAGGATTCTAGACTCCTAGGCTTGCAGGCTTCAAGCTTCAGGCTTCCAGGCTTCCAGGCTTCCAGGCTTCCAGGCTTCCAGGCTTCATGCTCATAAGCTTTAGGCTTGCAGGCTTCATGCTCATAAGCTTTAGGCTTCAGGCTTCATTCAAGCTTCAGAAGCGCCACGTCATATCTTCTGAATTTCTCCTGAATCTTTAAGACCTTCTGAATCTCATTTGAGCCTTCTGAATCCCCAGAATCCTCTCGTCCCCCAAACACCCCTCTCCCCAAGTACCTTCGCCCTCAAACCTCCCAAAAACCCCCAAACTTTGATCATATTCCCTGTCAACACCCCCCAAGAGCACAGCACACAAAATCAAAATCAAAATAAGCGTGTGTGTCTGTGACAAAGTCTGTCAAAAGTGATAAAGTGATAAAGAAGCGACACTCTGACAGGTGTGCACTTCTCCTCCTTTTATCTTCTTTTTTTCTTCGTTAAAAAGCCCATTGGAACACAAAAAGACACATGTTTTGTGTTACGATTGTTGTTTTCGCCAGTAGGTTTTTTTGAAGGCGAAAGAGCAGCAGGTTGCTCCAAAAAATGAAAATTTTGAAAAAAAATGTTTTTTTTCAAATTTAGAGCTTTTTTTCTCATTTTCTAGCCTATTTTTGGGGATTTTCAAGTTCCCAGCTTAAAAAAATTTTTTTAAACCAATGTTCGATAAAAAACACAAAGATCAATTAGAGAAAAAAGCGAAAAAGAGATAGCTGACAAAGTGTCAAAAACAAGGTCTTCTCCACTTTTTTTCTACGCACTTTACACATTTTTTAGATTTTTCGACCAAGAATTAAGAATTAACCACAAAAATCGGCTTAGAAACGACGAACGTTTAGTGATAAACATCAGTGATAACACTGATAACACTTTCTTTTGACACTTGGCTTCACATTGTAAACAAAGGCTCAAAAAGGGGCAAGAATTCGATATCTTTTTTGTTGTTTTTGTTCACTGGACCTTGAATATTGGTGACGAGAAAAAGGGATTCTTTTTGGTGTATTTCTGTCATGAAAGGTGTGGAATTTCATGCTTTTTGAAGGGAAAAATGGGAAAAAATGTGTCCTTTTTCCAATTTCTCCTTTGAAAAACTCATTTTTCAACTTGTTTTCACTTTCCAAAGACTTCCAGTTCCTTTTTTCTTCTCCAACCCATAATCCATTCCTTTCTCCCCTATTTTTCCTCGTTTTTCAGAGTATTTTTCAATTTTCAGAAGACGTAACTTATCTGAATCTTGTAGGATCTCTCTGAAAATGCAGGAGCTAAAAATTTTGAGATTCGAGTCAAATCCATCGATTTTAAGCCAAGTTTGCTCTTTTTTCCCAAATTTCCCTCGTTTTTGTGAGTATTTTCCAATTTTTACAAGACGTAAGTCATCTGAATCTTGTATAATCTTCCTGAAAGTTCTGGGGTCAATTCTAGAGTTCCGTGGCTCCAAAATGTTAAGATTTGTGGCAAATTCATAGATTTTCTGCCATGTTATCCTACTTTTCTCACTTTTTCCCATTTTCCAACTGCTCTTCCAATTTTCAGAAGACGTCACTCATCTGAATCTTGTATAATCTTCTTGAACGTTTTGGAGACAATTTGTGGGTCTAGTGGCTCAAAAGTGTTGAAATTTCAGCCAAATCCATCGATTGTGAGCCGATTTTGCAAGTTTCCTAAAAGTTCTGGAGCTTGTTCTAGTATCCAGTGGCACGAAAATTTCGAAGTTTGTGCCAAATTCATCCAATTTGAGCCAATTTGGCTCTTTTTTGCATTTTTACCCCATTTTCCAGTTGTTCTTTCACTTTTCAGAAGACGTACCTCATCTGAATCCTAAAGAATCTCTCTGAAAGTTCTGGAACCAATTCTACGGTTCCTTCTCTATAAATTGTGAAGATTTTAGCCAAATTCATCGATTTAGAACCAAATTGTCCATCTTTTCCCACTTTGATACCAGTTTTCCCTAGCTTTCAAGGTTTGCATTCTGAAATTCAGAAGACCTTGCTCATCTGAATCCTAGATTTCTCCATTTTGAACCCTTGAAGCTATGTTCTCTCTTCGATTTTCCACTTCTTTTTCCCAATGTTCTATTCTTCCAGATCCTCGGCTTCTGGCTCTCCAGAACCCATCTCATCCCAAACAATGCCCGACGACGAAGAGACCTCTCGTCTTGCCTGGACAAAACGTCTGTCCCGTCGTCTCAACAAACGATCTTCTTCCCTGATCGCTTCCCTTCTCGGCAGCAGAAGCGGTGCCACTTCCAGCAAGACCATCAATGAGCCAACGACTACGGAAGATGAGTTGGATGAGGAGAGTATGGAGGAAGTGAAGAGAAGGGAGCTGATGGCGGCGAGGAGAGCATCGGCGGCTCCGAATGTCGACAATCGAGTTGGCGGGAGGAGTAGCAGTAAGACGGAGAAGGCGACGAGTCACAGGAGGAGAAGTGTCGATCGGATCTGGGCTTATAAGGTCAAGGTGAGTCAGGAAAAGCTGATGAATGCATGGTTGATGAGTTGTGATGAATGGACATCATTTACTAGTTGGTCTAGCTTCTTCTGTGTTGGCCTTCTGAATCCTCTGAAGCTTCTGAAACTTCTGAAGTTTTCAAATCTTCCAAATCTACAGAATCTTGCTTATCCTATGAATCTGTACCTCGTGAACTTCTTCTGAATCTCTCCAGAATCCCATAGACTTCTGAATCTTCCAAATCGACAGAATCCTGATCGTCTTGTGAATCTTCTGTACCTCCTGAACCTCTTCTGTACCTCTTTAGAATCACATTGACTTCTGGATCTTCTGAATCTTCTGAATCTCCCCAGTCTTCTGAATCTTCCAAGCCTTCTGAATGTCAAGGATCTTCTGAAGCTTCTGAATCTTCTGAACCTCATCTGAATATCTCCCCTTTGTGCTCTTTTGCTCACTGTGTTTTCTGTTTTCCCCCATTCCATTTTCCCTCCTTGCTTATTTTCTCACGATATCGTGCTCTTGAGGGCTCCTGAGCTCCAAGTGTGTTATTTGCACGTGAGGGACACGTGGTTGATTGATAAGGTGATATAACTCAAAAATTAGAGGTTTTGAGGTGAAGGGATCAATTACAAAGTTGTTGCTTATAGGATTTGAAAGATTTTTGTAGTTGATGATGAAATCCTAGGATGTCAGGTTCTGGAGATAAGGAGCTATGAAGATGAGGAATCCTATCATTGCTCAATTTGAGCCTATGGACAAATTCTAGCCAAAATTCTCAAGATTCTGAAGTACCAACGTCATCTGAACCCTAAAAGTCACAAATTTCTGCAAAAAAGGACCAACATCCGGCACAAAGTTTGACCCTACCAATAGAAACATGATCTGGCGCGGAAAATTTTGCAAAAGAAGAGAGAAAAAGAGCAAACTGGGGCTCTCGGGCTGACCCCATCCATCCATACATATTTCTTACATCAAATGAGAAGAATGCGTCATTGGGGGGCCTCGTCGTCTTCAAAGTCAAAGTCCTGCTAACTCAAACTTCTTCTTCTTCTTCTCTTTTCCTTCTTCTTCTTTTCCCTCGTTTTCCTCCTTCAGCTTCTCCCTGCGTCTCTGACCCTTTCCGAACACTTTCTAGCCGTCTGCGTCTCCAGTTTCCCCCAACTATTTCTTATTGGGCTCGGCGCGGAGCACGTCTTCTTCTTTTTCTCCATCCAGCCCACGACTACTCCGTCACTAAAATGGCATGGCGTAGCTCGTTTTTTTTCGGGGCGGGAAACGACCCGAACCTTTTTCACTATTTTTTACGTCTTGGCTCAATGAGCCTTTATTGGCTCTTTTTTTGGCGTTAATTGGAGAATTTATGAGTGGGGATGAGTAATTGGGAGGATTTCGCAATAATGAGGAAAAGGGGCGGGGTTTTGGAAAATAGGGTCTGAAATTGAAAAGCGTATTTTTCAGAAATTTGGGATTCTAGGCTATGATAACAGTTTTCAGAGAATGATAAGAAATGAGGTCTTATCAGTTAGGCTTCTGGTAAGTCTTGGAGTTCTAGGCCATGACCTAACTTCCCAAAACTTGGAATTCTAGGCCAGGGACCAGTTTCCAACCGGAACTGTATCATGGCCTAACTTTTCAAAACTTGGGATTCCAGGCCATGACAAGTGGGGACTTGTTGGGTATTCCAGAGTTTTAGGCTTATGTAGCTCAATTTCAGGTCATGACCTAACTTTCCAAGACTTGGGATTCTAGGCCATGAACCACATAACATAGTTTCTTTATCATGGCCTAACTTTTTGTAACTTGGGATTCTAGGTCATGTCATAAGTTTGGACTTGTTAGGGATTCCAGAGTTTTAGGCCGATGTGGCTCTATTTCAAGTCATGGCCTAACTCCCCAACATTTGGGATTCTAGGCCATGGACCAGAAATCCCACAATTCATTACTTTTGTTAGAGCTTCTGGTACACCTTGAAGTTCTAGACCATGACCTAACTTCAAAAATTTTGGGATTCTAGGCCATGGATCCCAAAGTTCTATACTTCTGTTAGGGCTTCTGGTCAATCTTGAAGTTCTAAACCTTGGCCTAACTTTACAAGATTTGGGATTCTAGGCCATGAACTCCAGAGGCTTCCATTAGAGCTTCTGGTCAATCTTGAAGTTCTAGACCATGACCTAACTTCCCAAAGTTTGGGATTCTCGGCCCTAAAACCAAAAGTCAGGTCATAACATCATTCATTTCCTGTAATTTTCCCCCTGACTTCACCTATTTTTCCCACAATCCGGAACAAAGCCCCCATTCCCCCACTCATCAAAAAATGTATGTTTTTTGTCTTTTCCTTTTTATGTTATCACCCTGACCTCTTCCACTGGGTGATATCATTTTTTATGATGTCCTGAGACTAAAATAGACCAACAGACCAGCTTCTGAAGTTCAGAACCGCCAAATTCTCGCTCCAATTGTGTTGAAAATTGCTCTGCGAGAGAAAATTGGGTTATACAAAGAGTCTGAGGTTCAACTGGATGTTTGGTATTTTCAATTTTTGGGTCTCGCCACGAAAGAATTGAATAATCTTTTGATTTGTTAACTTGCCTAAGTTGGTCAAAAAGTTCTAGAAACTTGAGCTTACTTATGGAGGAACGTATCAACTTTCCAAGGCTTCAAAAGCTGGTTTCAAGCTCAAAAAAGAGCCAAAAATCCGGAAATATAGCCTAAAAACCACTTTTTCCACGGAAAATCCTCATTTTTGACCTAAAAATAACCATGATTCACCTGAAAAGTCCTCACAAATCCTAGAAGAAATCCAAAGAAATCCAAGATAAAAAGTGATCAGAACACTGATAAGAACCACAGATCTTGAGCAAGAATCTGCAAATTCCAGGCCTAAAATTGATATATCTTCATCACTACCCCATATCACCAACTCCCCTTATTGAACTTCAAATCCCATCAAATCTCAACCCATCACCAATAAAAATCACTCTCTCCTCTCCGTCTTCTTATCCCAAATTTCAATCAGAGCCCTCAAAAAAGTGTCAGTTGGCTCGCAGAGCCAATGGTGACCAGAGCAGCTTATCACTACTATCACTGCTATCACTAGCTCAACTCTGACCACTTTTTGCAAAGGATTCGGTTGATTTTGAGCAATCTAGGTCAAAATTGGTCAATCTCGGTCAATATTGGTCAATTTTCATCAATTTTGACCAATTTTAGCCATAGTTGGACCATTTTGGCTCATTTTGACTAGAATTCCATAAATTTGAAGTCTTATCACTTATCACTTATCACTTCCTTTCAATTTTGATCAATCTCCTTCCTCTTCGCTTCCTCTCCATTTCGACCAATTTGAGCCGAGTCAAGCTTCCCTCGCTTCTCCTTTTCCTTATCACCTACCTTTATCACCTAACCTTATCACCATATTCAGGTACATTTACCATCCCTCCTGTCCCGATCCTTAATCCTGTTCCTCCATTCCTTCCCTAAAAAACCATGAGTTCAGCCTCAGTCGACCGCAAATCAGTAAGTATTCCTGCTCCTCCGCATGCCCTTCCTCCTCCTTCTTCTCTTCTTTTCCGTCAGTGTTTCGTCGTTTTTCCAACAAGATTTCGTTCCGTTTTCTGATCGATTCTGTAATCGAGTTTTTCGAGAAACGAAACGAAAAAGTTTACATTTTTCTGTTTTTCCCAACGACTTTTTCCCCTTTTTTTCTTGGTTTTTTCTGTTAAAAATTCCCTTTTTGTGAGGTGATTTGTGATAGTTCAATAGAGCGAATTTGCGTTTTCCAACTTGAATTTCAATTTTGGGTCTTATCACTAATCAAAATTCCTTATCACTGACAATCAAATAAGGTACAGTAACCCTGGTGGAAGCCTGATAACAAAAACCATGATAAAAGAGTGCACTGAAACTTTCTCTTGTCAAATCCAGAATCCCAAGGGACTGATAAGCTATCAGCATATCATATCAACATTCAGCTTATCACTGATAAAGTTCAATCCTCTTATCACTACCCTAAGATCACGAAATCCAAGCTTAACCGAGGCCAGGAGACCCTAAAGATCTCCGAAATCTCACAGACCCAGCAGATTCTGGAAACTTATCAGCTGCTGATAAGGAAATATCAGGTGATATCTTTTGGTATCAAGTACTGATAAAGCTATCAGTAATCAGTAACAGCAAATCAACAATGATAAGGACCTTCTTTGCCTTGTAAATAGCTTCGAAGCCTTGAAACCCTGCAAACCTCCCAAGCTTCGAGATCTCAGGATTCCGAAGCTGCTAGGCTTATCAGTTATCAGTAACCCACTGATAAGGCACCTCCCTGCCAAAACCCGACCAAAAACCGCCTCCCAAATAAATCCCAAAAAAACCTCCACTTCCCGCACTTATGTGTACTTCCCCCTCCAATTCTATGAGGCGGAAAAATGAGAAGAAGAAGAAAACTTCTCTTCCCTTCCCCTCCCATCCATCGATTTGTTCTCATCCTGTCAGGATCGCCCGATTCTCTGCGTCTCCCACTCTCTCGCCATGGGTTCCCTCCTGCGCACGACTCTGTCTGCGTCTCCGAGCTTTTCCCTAGTCCCTCGGTGCCTCCCGGGCGGGTGTGTTTCCCTCCGAAAAGTGTTCATTTGTGTGTGAATGTGTGTGGCCTTCGGTTGCTTCGGGAGAGGTTAAATCGATGATGACTCATTCATCTTCGGTGACAATGTTCGGAGGGGGACCAAGGTTGGACCCCCCGTTACCTACAATTATTTCGAAATCCCCCTTTCTAGAAGAAAACGCTCTTTTTTCTATAAAAACTCAAATTGGACCTCTTTTTTTTTTTGAAAAATGACAAATCTTATGTTCCTAACCTGCCCTATAGGAAAACTGGATTTTTCTTATCACTTCAGGTCTCTTATCAGTTAGTCATATGACAAAATGCCCTTTCTTTACTAATTTAGGGGTTTCTACTTCCGTCTAGACCAATTTTTGGCGGAGATTTTTTTAAAAAAATTTTCTGATTTTTAAAAAAATTTCTAGAGCTTGAAATTTGTCGGAAAGTGCTTAAAATTGTCATAAAATCAATGGAAACTTCTGGAAAATTTTTAAAAATTTAAAATCCTGAAAAAAATCCAATTTTCACCAATTCCAGCTCAAAAATCATCAAAAAATGTCATTTTTTTCCAGTTTTTCCCAAATTTTAAATTTTTCCCTTATCAAATTCCAATCAATTCCCATTTTCCTTATCACTAATCAATCAATCAGTAACCATCAAGAAAATTTATTTACCTACTCGTTCTTCCAGTTCTTCAGAGCAAAGCAAAGAAAAAGTTGGCTAGCAAGATCTACCAGAAATAAATCAAATAGACATTTCTGATCGTTTACTGGCTGTGGAGAGGGTTTCTGATCACTAAGCACTAACTGATAAGAGATAGGGGGAGATCCTGGGAAACAATGAAATTTTTCAAAAAAAAAATTTTTGTGCCAAAAAAAAAAATTTTTTTTTCAAATTTAAATTTTTTTTTAATTTTCGGTGTTCCAAAAAAACAGTTTTTATCAGTATATCAACTTGAAAAAAATTTTGAAATTAAAAAAAAAAAAAAAATTTTTTTTTGCTCCCTGAACTTTTACCTTTACCCTTATCTCTCAAGTCATCCCTAAATTTCTAAACAAATAAACAATATTTATATATATTTTCCAACTTCCTCTATATACATATAATAAATATATATTACGCATCGGTGCGACAGCCTCCTAACGGTATAGCCAGCCTTAACCGGACGAAACGAGAGAGCACGTGAATCGGAGAGGGCGCAGACAGTGCCGGTCGACAAACACTGTGCGGTCATTTAGTTCTCTGCGTCTCTCGACTTTGCATGTGTCTCTCGACTTTGTCGATTTGAAGCACCTGTCTGTGGTGATCTGCGTCTCTCGAATCACAGTGCTCTCTCGCTGTTCGAGACCACCGGCGCTCTTGAGAGAAGCGAGAGAATTGAGGACGAAGTGACCTGATTTCGATCAAGTTTTCATTTCTGTTGAGGGGATCGGAGGAGGAGGGAGGAGGGTCTCGCAACGAAATTTGAACTTTTGGAAATTGTCCCGTGGAAATAAGACTAAAATTAAATATTTGAAAAAAAAATTTTTTTGACAAATTTTTTTTCTAAAATTTGTACTATTTTTTAAAAATTTGCAAGTTTCTGAAATTTTTTTCCAAATTTTTCGAGAATATTCTCATTTTTCCAGTTTTTAAGAAAATTTTCACATTTTCTCATTTTATTAAAAATTTCTTCGAGAATTTTGAATTCCCGCCTAACTAGTCCCCTTTTTGTGAAAAAGTGATTCTTGAGTTTTTAAATTTTTTTCAAATTTTTCAAAAATTTCCCCATTTTCCCAAGCATTTTTGACAATTTTTCCATTTTTTTGCAATTTTTGAAATAATTCAAAGTTCCCTCCAAACTAGTCCCTTCTTTCCCAAAAAATCTAATTTTTCAAATTGTCCAAAAAAAATTTCAAAAACTTTTTTACTCCAAATTTTCATAAATTTCACCCTATTTTCACGAGAAAAGTCTAGAAAATTAGCCCCAATCTCCCCTTTCCCTGTAAAACTTTCCCTAACACCTCTTGACCCAGAAACCCGTCCGGAACACCTTTACAACTTCAAGAATCCATCAGAAGTCTCATAGATTTCAATTTCTCAATAGAGCGCACTTTCCCACTGTACTTTTAGGCTCAAAACTCTCAAAAAACGCCAAAAAAACCAAATTCAATGGTTCTCAATAGAGCGAACTTGTCAATATTTCTTAACTTCACTTTTAGCCTCAAAACCCTCAATTCTCAATAGAGCGAACTTACCCATTTCTCTTAACATCACTTTTAGCCTAAAAACTCTCAAAAACCCCTCAATTCCCTGATTCTCAATAGAGCGACCTTCCACATTTCATTTCTAGCCTCAAAACTCTCAATTTCACGATTCTCAATGGAGCGAACTTACTCATTCTTCTTAAATTCACCTCTAGCATCTAAACCTTTCAATCCCCCAATTCTCAATAGAGCGAACTTACCCTTCCCCCCATTTTCTTCATTTTCTTCATTTTCCGCCCACCTTTTTCCCTCCAAAAACCAACCTGTTTGACCCACCTGTTCACCCCTTTTCATTCCCATTCAAAAAGCTGTTTTCTCTGCCTGTTTCCATTAAAATTAGGGTCCGCCATTCCACATGACTAACCCCCCTCCGACACACCCATTTCCCCACAAACTTTTCCCTTTTTCTCCGAAGCCAATCGATATTCCATTCACACTAAACAATCACCCCATTTGTTATCACAAGGAACTAAATCAGTGATAGTGATAAGAAACATTTTTTGAGAAAAAGAAGAAGACTTTGATTTCCGGACTTTCAGTTTCCAAACCAACTTTGACTTTTATAAGTGTTAGGTTACTTTTCCCATTCAAACTTCATCAAATATCAGGTTTCTAGCCGATTTTTGGTCATGTCCACTTCACACTTTATGTTTATTTGTGGGGAGTGTTCGGGAAACTTGACTTGTCGGATTCTAGGCCATCTAGAGCTCAAAACGGCCAAAATCGTAAACTTGAAGGGTTGTCGGATTCTAGGCCACCATCCAGTTTCTAGGTCTTGCCATTGAAGCTAGAACTTTTTGGAAAGTAGGTCATTTTGGATTTCTAGGCCATCATCCTAAACTTCTAGGCCATCAACTCAAATGCTCCCTGAACTTCATGGCCTAACTCTAACTTCCCAACTTGTCGGATCCTAGGGTATCCCTAAACTTTTCAATCTTAGCTAACCTTGTCCTAGGCCACACCCATCAAACCTATCAATCTCTGTCAAACGTGCCATTCCAAAATGACCTTGCCATGGAAACTTTGTGAATGGAATTGAAAGATCCCATGAAAACGGTTTGGCCCAGAAATCCAAGAGGGAAAAGTTAGGCCACCAAGGAAAGTCGTCCTGAAATTATCTAGATATGAAGCCCTAAGTGCGCTCCAGTGACAATGACCTTCTAGGCTTCTAAGCAAATGCGCTCCATTGAACATCTCTCAACTTTGGCCTAGAACTCAGGTTTTTTGAAAATTAGGCCATCAATTAAACGTCCACTCAATTAGCCTGTAAGTCAAGATTTCGTGCTCATGAGCGAGTGCGCCCTACTGCACAATGACCACTTCTGGCTTTCTAGCCCCTAGAAAGTGCGCTCCAGTGAACAAAGCTCAAAAATTCCCGGGAAAAAGTTCAAATCACTTGAAAAGTACACTTGCTTTCACCACCACCACACCCATCTTCTCTTCCATTATTCGGCCCGCTCTCCGTGTCTTTTTCTCTATTTGTTTTACCCCTTCCCCTTCTTCTTCTTCTTCATCCCCGAATGTGTATGTGTATGTACAACCAGCTGGTTCTGCTGGTTTGTAACACTTTCTCTCGCTTCTCAAAACATTGTTTCCGAAAATGGGGAACATTGTTTGGTTTTGTGATTTGGGGAAGAGAGTTGTGAGATTGATGTTATGGTCGGGGACTAGGTTTTGGGGAAGTTAGGCCATGGGAAAAGCTTGGAGTGTGGCCTAGCACTTCGTGGTTGTCGGATTCTAGGCCACCTAGGTAAAGTTTGAGGTTTTTTCTTCCAGTTTTGACGGCTTGATGGCCTAGAAAACCCACTTTTTGGAGTTCTAGGCCATTTTTTGGAGAAGCTTGGAGCATGGCCTAGAATTTCGTGATTGTCGGATTCTAGGCCACCAAGGTAAAGCTTGAGATTTTTTTTTGAAAAATTAACGGCTTGATGGCCTAGAAAACTCACTTTTTGGAGTTCTAGGCCATTTCGAGAATTTTGGAAATTGTTTGAGAAAAAATTGAAATTTTCAAAAACAATTTTTTTTTTCAAAATTTCAAAAATTTTTTGTTCGATTTTTAATTTTTTCTCTTGAGTTTATATGACCTAGAAAACGCATTTTTGCATTTTCTAGGCT
>LR538955.1:967922-987940 GCA_900536315.3 Caenorhabditis becei | reverse complement strand
GCCTAGAAAACGCATTTTTGCATTTTCTAGGCCACCAAAAAAACCCTCAAAATTTTCCAAAAATCCGGAAATTGAAAAAAAAATTTTTTTTCAAAAAATCAAAAAACCAAAAAGCTCAATTTTTCCTCATTTCCGTCACTATTCCAGGTGAAATTTTCCTATTTTTTGGACAAAAAAATCCCAAAAACAATAGAAAATTGCTTTGCACCGGGCGGGGGCGGCTGTGTGAAACAACAGTTGGTGTAGCCAAAATGTCTGCTCAACTGTCTGGACTCTCTCTGATTCCCATACTATTTCGCTTCTATCATTTGAGCCCATTATCTCCTATCACTATCAGGATTTTCGAAACTCTTCGATTTTCAAAGAAAAAAATCGATTTTTTTCCGTTTTTCTCCCTAAATATCTCTTCTCGAACTTGCTATCCCTATTTTTATCTTCTCCCCCTTCCAAAAACTGGTTCTTCTCAACTTTACTTGATCAAAAATTACTCATGTCGTGTGTTGTGTGGTCATCTAGAATTATTTATCGATTTTCTTGCGTCGCATTCATCAAAATTGACGAATTACAGGAGCATGTGAACACGCCTCAAGGGGAAAATCAGCAGAAAGTCAAAGAAAACCCGAAAGTTCTTAAAGTAAGTCAAAAAGTTGAATTCGCGCCATTCGATGTGGTCAATGGCCTAGAAAACCCCGCGCCGGATTCCTAGGCCATCGCCTTTTTTCATCATTTTTCAAATTTCGCACCTGATTTTTCGTCATTTTCACCCGATTTCTAGCCAAAAAACCACAATTCAAGCGCAATTTCGCATCAACTGATAACAAAACAAGGCTTTCTGATAAGCGGGCGCCTCAAAAAATCGATAAAATTGGTATTATTGACAGGAAAAAGTTGCGACTTGTTCTTCGAATCAACCGCCCGTCCAGCTGCCGCATTCAAGTAGCGGAGCTCGAAAAACGAGTGCGTCAAGCTCGAAAACTGCCAATTTAAAGGTAAGATACTCTTTTTGAATTGAAATAATAAGAAAATTTAAAAAAAATTGAGAAAAACCGAGAAAATCCGAGAAAAATTGATAAAAATCAAGGAAAATCGGGATTTTCTCGATTTTTCTGGAATTTTCAGCAAAATTTCCATGTTTTGAAGTGAAATAACTCAGAATTGCTAAAAATGACAAATTATCAAATAAAAAAAATTTGAAAAAATTTCCGAAATTTTAAAAAAATGAATTTTTTGCTGATTTTTCTGAAGTTTTGTGCGGAAAAGCTGAAAAACTGGCAGAAAACGAGAAAAATAGTGGTTTTGCTGCAATTTCCGAAGAAATTTGAACGAAAACCCGATTTTTCAGAGAAAATTGTCAGAAATTCTGATTTTTGTCATTTTTTTTGCTGAAAATTGAGGAAATTTCAATTTTTCCCGAAAATTAGCAGATTGATTCAAAAAGTGAAAGAAAATCCCAAAAATTCCAAAATTGTCCCACTTTTCCCAAAAAAAAAAGTCCCACTTTTCCCTTGAATTTTTTGAAAATTTTGAAAATCGCTGTAAATGTTTAATTATTTTCATTTTCCGAAATTCAAATTCAAAATTTTCGTAAAACACATGTTCTGATAATGCAAATATCAGTGTTCCCCTTGTACTTTCCCGCTTCCCGCCGCGTTCTCTTTTCCCGTGTAACTTTGCCGAAAAGCTCACGACGGGCGGTTCTTCGCAGAAACAAGATGATGAGTGATAAGAGTGATAAGTGATAAGAGGAAGAGGTTCGAGACGACGCGAGTGTTGTTTGATGATGAGACACACTCGTTCCTTGGGGGTTAACCGTTCCCATTTTTACTTTTCTTATCACTGATAACAGTTATCGATTGATTGATCCATGTTGAATCGATCAATCATCACAATTGTTTGTTTCATATGTTTCATATATTTCATTGAAAAGAAGAAGAGATATTGCAAAAAAATTGAAAAAAAGGGTGGGAAAAGAGAGAAAAACCGGCGATTGTGTGTCGTCTCTTTTCAATAAAACCATTCGATTCGTCGCCGACCATGTCCACGGTTTCTAGCTATTTTATGGCGGTTTCCAAGCAGAAATCGCAGAAAAATGCGAAAAATAAGGTGAATTTAGGGAGTTTTAGGGAAAAATGGGTTCGGATCCTGATTTCACTCATTTTGAGCCATTTCCCATGAGAAATTATCGATTTTTCGCGGGAAAATCGAGGAAAAAAAATTTTTTTCTGGAAAATTCGTCGTTTTTGCTGAAAATTACAACTTATTGAATGTGACAATTTCTACAAAAAGAACTTGAAAATTAAAATCCAGAAATTTTAGAAAATTTGAAAAAATGTGAAATTCGCCAAAAATTTCAAAAAAAAAATTTTTTTCAATTTTTTTCAATTTTTTTCTGAAAATGAGATATTTTTCAGTTTTGAAATGAGGTCAAAAAAACCCCTAAAAATACAAGAAAAATATAAATAAATTTTTAAAAATAATAAAAAAATTTCAAAATAAAATTAAAATAAAATAAAAAATTTTTTTTGTTTTTTCAAAGTTGAAATAATGAAATCAAAAAGAACAAAAAACTCGGAAAATCAGAAAAAAAACTTGAAAAAAAAATTTTTTTTGGAAAATTTGATCAATTTCGTGTCAAACCTGATCCTCCAAATTATCCCATGTTCCAAATTCACACATTTTCCCAATTTTTTGTCCCTTTTCTAATCCTCCTTTATCAATTTCAGCAATCGCGTCCCTCAACGGAATCGTCTTCATCCTCCTCGCATCACCACCATCACCGACGTCAAGTCGTAGTGCCGAACAACGAGATGAACGGAACGACGACGGCGACGAACGCCGCGACGGGAACGTCTTCTGGAGCGTCGGCGACGGCTTCTGGAGCAGCGAATCAGACATCCGCAACGACGGCTTCTGGAGGAGGATCGTCGGCGAGGTACTCGAGCAGCGGACGGTCCCATCCGACTAGTGGAAGGTTAGTTGGAAGAAAAATGAAGGATTGATGGAAATAAAAAAAAAATCAATAAAAATCAATAAAATAATGAAGAAAATGGATAAAAACAGGTAGAAACGTGCTGTCTGTCAAATAAAAAAAAATAAAAATCGAAAAAAATGGGAAAATTGAAAAATGGGGAAAATAATTTTTCCACGTTATTTTTGGAATTATTCTTTTTTTCAAGAATGTTTCAGATTTTCTGGGATTTTTTGGGATTTTCTAAAATTTTTTGGATTTTTTGTGATTTTTCTAACAATTTTATGGAATTTCTCGGAATTTTCCGGGAATTTTTCAGAATTTTCCCCTTGATTTTCAAAAATTCACAATTTTTCCCGAATTTTCAAAAATCCGCCGCCCTAATACACATAATTATATCCGCCGGGTAAACTTTACCCCTCTAAAATTCTTGTTTGTTTTTCCAAAAGTCCCTTCTCGCCCATCGGCTCTCTCTCTCCCTCGTTCTCTTTTTGTTTGCCCCAGATTTTTCCAAAAAGCTCTTTTCACCAATTCCCTGTGTTTCTTTTCAACTTTTCCGCGAAAAGTTTTGACTAAAATATGAGTTTCCCCTAGTTTCCAAAGAGAAATATTGATTTTCTGGTCGCAAACTTCTTTTTTTGATCAATTCCACTGATAAACGCGCTGTTTTTGAGCTCAAAACAAACAAATCAGCGCCTTATCAAAGTTATCAGTCTCGCTGATCAACATCATTCGATTGATTGTCAATTGATAGTCAACACATACTTTTTTCGTACTTCTCTCATCGGATTATTCAAATTTCGCCATTTTCCCGCCCGAATGGTCTTCTTCGGGGTCAAAAAACATGCGATTTCCATAATCTCTTTCTTATCAGTCACTCTCTTATCAGTAGTCCTCCGTCATTGTGCACCGGATTGCGTGTGTAACCGGGGGATTTGGGATTATGAAAGGAACTGCAGAGATTTGGTGATAGTGATGTGATAAGGGTGATTGGCTATTTTTGGCGGTTTTTCATGGAAAAATCGGAAAAATTGACTGTTTTTTTTCTTCTAGCCTTCTGAATCCATCCTTCACGCCTTCTGTTCATCTGAATCCGCTGAATTGTCAATGAATAAGCATGCGGAGGCGTCCGCAGCCGCTCATCTGAATCGTTGACGATGTCGAAGACGAACAAGCCAATAATTAGGGGGCGAGAAGAAGAAGAATAAGCGAAGAAGCACTCGAATAATATGCAAATTGCGCCTTCTTCTTCTTTGCCTTCGTTGCTTTCAGTGTCGCCCCTTTCGCCACAACACACTCAATTGAAGCTTCTTCTTGTTGTCGCCTCATTTTACTCGTGTGTTCCGTTTTTGGATAGGTTTGCATGGGATTTGAGAGGAAATTTGAGATTTTTCGGAGATTTTTGAGGTTTTTGGAGCAATTTTCCGTCAATTAGAAGGTTTTTGAGCTTAATTGAAGGGTTTTGGAGCATTTTGAGCGAATTTGTCATGTTTTCAGAGCACTGAGATGTTTTCAGTGTTTCAGCTGTGGTTTTGGAGCATTTTGGAGCATTTGTAGGTGATTTTTGCTGAATTCTTGCAAAATTCCCGTTTTTTTGAGCATTTATGCACTATTTTCGCTTTGAAACGAATAATTTTGGAAATTCTCGGAGAATCTAGACCTTTTTCTGTCAATTCCTCTGGAATCCCAGGGAATTCACAATTTCCAGTGATTTATTTATAGATTTTGGACGAAATTTACCATTTTCTGTAAAAAAAGTGCTCTAAACCTTGCTCAATATGGGATTTTTTTCAAAATCCGGAATTTCTCAAGTTTTCCGTCATTTTATACCCCAAAATCTGCAATTTCCTGATTTTCCCCCAAAATTCCTAAAATTCCACCCGAAAAAGTGCTCCAAAAGTTCACAAATCGGCTTCACCCCCCATGGGCCCATTTTAAAAAAGTTCTCCGTCTCAACTATACATCCCTTCCACACGCCAATCCATCCAAGGGCTCAGGGCTCATTCATCCCCTCCGATTCCCCCCTCCTTTCTATTCAAAAGAGCCTTCTTTCTATCCGACACAAAACAAGCCATCTCTTGCACATGTCCATCTGCGTCTCATCATAAAATTGGAACTTTTTCGCTCGTTTTCCCGTTCTCCTCGTCGTCATTTTCATTTTGCTCTTTTGGATCGAATGGAAAAGCTCAAAAATTGGATTTTTCTAGGTTTCGGGGTGATTTTTCAGCTGTTTCTGTGAAAATTTCACGAAAATCCAACAAAATCGAAGTTTTTCATTCAAAATTTCAACTTTTCCGGTCATTTCCATAATCATCTGCTCCTCTTCCTCTTTGTTTCTCTGTCTGCGTCTCTCTATTCGTCACACTCTCTTGCTCGAGTCGGCTCTTTGGATAGATGGGCTCTAATCCATTTCGAGCCTCTCCCCCCCCTCTTTTCCAGTGGGTGCCCTTGGATTTTTAGGATTGGAAAGCAAAGAGAAAGAGAGATTTTGTCCTCTCTAATCCATTCCAATATTGGCTCTCTTTGGACCCATTTTGTCTTGGAAAAGGGCTTTTTTTGGACTCGGAGCAGTGGAATGTGCTTTTTGGGCGTTTCTCTCTTGAAATTTGAGAATTTTTGATCGAAAAGCTGATTTTCAGCTATCAAAACTGCGATTTTTGAAATTTCCAGCCCAAAACGCCTAAAATCAGGCCTTTTCCGCCGAATTTCCTGTTTTCCACTTGTCAGGACTACTCTTTATCCCAAATTTGGCTAAATTTGGCCTTTTCCTAGCTAATTTGAAGCCCGGATGAGCTAAATTCGGTTTTATCAGCTTATCAGATCAGCTAGATGATTTTTGTCAGAATTTGGCCACTCCGGCTGGAAATTTACCATTTTTTCACAATCTTGGAAATTTAAAATTTTGACATTTTGAAAAATGAGAAAAAGTCCATTTTTCCATTTCCGTCCATCTTTCCGTCAATCCCTCTTCCTTGAAAAATGACAATTTTTCGAAAATTTCAAATTTCGTCAATCCCGCAACATTTCTCCCTCGAAAAGCCGATCTGTCATCGAGATTTTCCCCGATTTTGAATTCCCTCTTCTTTTGCTCATTTTTCATCTTCTTCTTTTCCTTTTTCTTGACTTGTTGCTCCAAATGCTCCAAAAAATGGCTAAAAACGCGAAAAAGCTTCTTCTCTCTCTCAATCGACACGACTTTTTGTCGCCCCCGGGGCCAAACACTGATACATATCCATCTCCCTCTTCTTCGTCGTCTTCTTCTTCTTTTTGAAGCTGTCCGATGAGCAAAACCAAGAGAAAAACCGAGAAGAAACCGAATTCCGGCTATTCTTGTTCCGTTTTTCCAAGTTTTTCTGCTTTTTCCCCAACTTGTTCCTGGTTTTTCTCGCTTTTTCCGTCATTTTCACAAGTTCCTCTGGGTTTTTAGCCCTGGAGTGATCTAGACTGGGCTCGCCGCCGAGCCGACACCCCATCTACTGTCAACACTGCCACGTGGAGCCGTCATTCGAGAAGTCATGAAGTTTATGTGGAAACCGCCCGAGTGAGTAGGGATTCTGGAGCATGTGGGACACCATTGAGCAGAATCCTGTGACTACAGTAACCCTTGAAGCCTTGGGATCCCAGAGAACTTGGGATATCTAGGATTCTGAAGCCTTGGGACCCTATTAGTTGCTAGGACCCTAACAGAGAAGTTCAGTTTTCCAGGATTCCTAGATTCTGAAGCTTTGGGACCCTGATATGGGACCCTAACTTCAGGTGAGATTCAGCAGACATCTCTGTGACTACAGTAACCCCTGAAGTTCTGGGACCCTTGAGAACCCGTTTATCAAGGATTCTGAAACTTTGGGACCCTATCAGTACCTCAATTGTCGTTAGGGTCCTTCAAGGATTCTGAATCCTGGATTCTGAAGCTTCGTGCCTCTAGAAGAACCCTAAACAGTTTAGGCTAGAATGTGACACTGACCCCTTTATGAAACTTTTCCCTAACTCTCGTCATATAATCCCGTTTTCCCCACCCACATAAAATGTTTCTTTGACTCACTGAGTCAACATTCTCCGAGGCGAAGAACAATATCATATATACATGTTCCCCCCTCGTTTCCTTATCGTTTTGCCTGTTCGCTTATTTCCGGACAGGCGGGAAGGAAGCGATGAGTCAGCTGAAGGTTTTGAGGGGAAATTGAAGGGAAATTGACCAAAAATTGTCGAAAAACAAAAGAAACCAGCTAAAACACAGTCCAAACCGGCAAATTTGATCGAAAACTGTCTGAAAGCAATGAAAATCACTGGAAATCTATGATCCAAACTAAATCAATATGAAACTGTCAAAAGATGGCCAAAATCACTGAAAATCAAGAAAAATTCATCAAAAACTGTCAAAACTACATGAAAACCAGCAAAAAACGTTCCGAAATCACTAAAAACAAGGTTTTCCGAACGTTCTCGCTAGAAATTGAGCATTTGGAGCTCAAAAATCAGTCCATTCCGCCACCGTCCAGACCAGTTTCCCCTTTCCGCGTTTCTTTAATTGCTCCTGATCATATTACTTTTCACCAGCACGTCGTTACACGATTAAAGACGCATTGTACTGACGTGTGTCAAGGAGAAAGAGAGAGAACTTCTCGTCCTTTTCCCCTTCTTCTATTCTATTCATTTTATTATTGACTTATCGGCGGAATGAATGAACGATTAGAGATTGGGTACCGTATCGGAGACGCAGACGGTCAGATGGAATGGCAGGGACTATGAGTCAGAGTGCTTCGCAAAGAGTTAGGGGCGAGGAACAGTTTTGTTGGCACACCTGTCCTCGAGAGGCACTAGCTCTTTTTTAGGCAAAAGAGCAACGTTTCAGGCGGAATTTGCCTGATTTTCGGTGATTTTCAGTGATTTTCACATCTTTCAAGGCTAAAACTCTTGAATTACAATGATTTTTACTGATTTTCTGAAATTTTCAGTGATTTTTGACTCATTCTCTGTGATTTTCACTAATTTTCAAGTTTTCACTGATCCTTAGTGGATTTCTTGGAATCACAGTGCTTTTCGCTGATTTTTAGTAATTGTCACTGATTTTCACTGATTTTCAGTGATTTTTCACTCATTCTCTGTGATTTTTGCTAGATTTCAATGATTTCAACTGGATTTCTGGGAATTCCTAGAATTCCAGTGATTTTTACTGATTTTCTGGAATTTCCACTGAATTTTGGTGATTTTCCAGTGATTTCTAATCATTTTCGCTGATTCTCTGTGATTTTCCCCTTTCTCGACGATTTTAGCCGGTTTTCAGTGATTTTTGCTGGTTTCAGACTGATTTGACCTGTTTCCCGGTGATTTTCTATCATTTTCTGGCATTTCCCCTCGGAAATGACCAAAAAATCGTATGCATTCGCATTGGACCTCGATGATTTGTGCTGTGATGACTCTCGTCAACCGTCCACTTCCTACCTGCCTGCTGAACAGCGGAAAATTGTGTTTCCCGAGTATGCGTTGAGGTTTAGCAAGTTTTTATTGGGAAATATGGGTTTTTCTGATCAATTTTTCAATATTTTTCAATTTTAGGCCTTTCTTTTCTTGAAAAATGATGTTTCTTCATGGTTTTCGCTGGTTTTTGCTCCCATTTTCCAGCTTTTTTCCTTTTTTCTTTCAAAAAAATGCATGACTCATATTTTTCGGCCCCGTCATGACTCATGATTCTCCCTAACGGAACGTCACTCTCAGGAAGCGAAACAAGACGTTTCTTCTCGTTCTTTTATTCGCCTCCCTTGGCCTTGTTCTTGTGGCCGTAACGGTTCCTCCCTTGTTACTATTTTTTCTGGTTGGAAAACTGTAAAGTTTTCTGAAAAATTCGGTGAAAAATGATGGATGTTTCGTGCAAGTGGGGCCGGGTGGCCGAGTATAATTAGTGAGTTGTTTTGGGTTGGTTTTGGGTGGTTTTTGGGGTTATCAGAGGTGATAAAATGATAAAAATGGTATAATTGGGTGTTTTGGGATCTTATCAATGATTTCAGTGACCTGGGTGAGGTTGACGGATTTCTAGATTTTGAAAATTTGGGATTTCGAAATGTTTCCCAACTTTTTTGTGTTTTTTGAAGCTCTGGCGGGTTGCACAGTTGTTATCACTTATCAGTGCTCATCAGTAGACACGTCAATCGATAATCTGATCAGTTTCCAGTGAAAAGACAGGAGATTGACAGTCTGGAAGCTTTCTTTTTGCAAATTTTTTAAAAATTTCAAGTTTTTCCATTCAAAAATTGTGTTATCAATCGGTTCCTTATCAGCTGATTTTCTATGTTTTTAAGCTGATCAGACATCGATTACAAAAGGAAAAATGGAAATCGTTCAAAAATCGGACTCATTCCAAAATCTGTTATACGTTATCAGATCAATTGATCTTTTCTAGAAATTGAGCCATTTCCCTGGGAATTCCTCATTTCCCCCTTCTCCATCCAAAGTTTTTCCCAGTTTTCGTGCATTTTCGTCAATTCCTTTCCTCGCACGTCACAGGCATCCCATCAATTGCTCATTTTTCATTAAATCTGCCGTAAAAGTCGTCGTCGTCCCATCGACGACGTCTTCCTCGTTTTCCGAAATGAAGCGATGACGTGGCCGACGAATGTTTGCAAAAAGAGGCCCCCATCTTCCCTTTTTTCCCATCCATCATCGCCTGAAAAATCGACAAAAAACGGAAAGGGGCAAAAGAGAGGGCAAAATGCACGAGAAGACGAATGAAATTAGGGACGATTTTATGTGTGTATGAGCACTTTTGTGCTCTTTTCCATCGGCTCCATCCGTTTTTTCGATGAGAGATGTGCCCAGGAGCACTAGAAGAGGGGGGGGACACATCTTCTCCGTTTTTCACACTTTTGAGCAATTTGTGTGCGGGCATGTGTGCTCCGGGCGGCTCTCCGGAGCAGGCCACGCCCCCTTTTTCCCTTTTTCGGGGGACCCGTCCTTCCGTTTGTGCTCTTCTTCTTCCTCTTCTCGATGCTCTGAGCCACGAAGAACCTAATTCGATATGCTCAACGCGGCGTACTCGTCGTTGCTCGCCAGATTCATGTGTCAGTCGACGTCGGAGCAGAATCAGAGCCCATCGGAGCGGATTCAGATGATTCCGGAAGAGGAGGAGTCTGAAGTTTTTGGTGGTGATGGTGGTGGTGGAGATGAGAATGCTCCGCAGAGGCGGCGGAGCAGGACGGTGAAGGTGTCGACTGATGGACAGCACGTTACTAGGAAAATGTATGGGGGTTTTGGGCTTCTGGAGCTCTAGGATTCTGAATCTGGGGGTTAGGATTCAGAAATGGGATTCTAGAATTCTGAAGCTGAAACTGTAGAATTCTGGATTCAGAAGATGGAATTCAGAAGCCAGTTTCCAGGATTCCGGATTCTGACGTTGGAATTCTGAAGTTTCAGAGTTTTGGTCCTTCAGAATCCCCAATTCAGATGATTAGGATTCTGAATCCTAGGTTGTGATTCTGAATTCTGAATGTCAGCTTCTGAATCTTGGCAGAATCCTGAATCCTCAAACCTGAATCCGGGATTCTGAATTCAGAATCCCAACATCAGAACCTAGCTTCTGAATCCCGAAAGTTAAAAAACAATCAAATTTGAAACTTTCAGAATCCAAGTTTTTCCAAATTTCCAAAAATTCAGCTATTTCCTCCATTTCCCCCTTCTCATTTTCCCATTTTCCAGCTCCTCGTCACATGCGCGTTCCTCTGGTCAATCGGGAATGTCGAGTCGGTCAGCGGCTCGACGCAACGATCAAGACGTTCATGTCGGCAAGTACAAACTGCTCAAGACCATCGGAAAGGGCAATTTCGCGAAAGTAAGTTGATTTTTACTCTTTTTGGGCTAGTTTTCCGGGAAATTCAGCCATTTTCAAGCTAGTGTTAAAAAAGTTCGGTCAATTTCGCATTTCTGGACCAAAATTGAAAGATTTCTCTGATTTTTTCAAATGTTTGGTCATTTTCTTCGAAATGGACCAGTTTTCGGCCATTTTCCTCTGTTTTCAGCTAAATTCACTGAAATTTGGCAATTTTCCCATATCTAGCTCATTTTTTCTAGTTTTCTGGTTTTCCATCTGATTTTCTGAAATTTGGGCCAATTTCCACCCTTTTTGACCATTTTTCAGCTAATTTTGCCGAAACCAGCCTATTTTCCACCATTTCCTCACCTAATCTCTCCTATTTTTTCCAGGTAAAACTAGCGAAGCACGTGATAACCGGCCACGAGGTCGCCATCAAAATCATTGACAAAACGGCGCTGAACCCGTCGTCCCTTCAGAAACTGTTCCGCGAAGTGAAGATTATGAAACAATTGGATCATCCGAACATTGTCAAACTCTACCAAGTCATGGAAACCGAACAGACACTCTACCTGGTTCTGGAGTACGCGTCAGGCGGAGAAGTGTTCGATTACCTGGTGGCACATGGAAGGATGAAGGAGAAAGAGGCTCGGGCCAAGTTCCGGCAGATTGTCAGTGCTGTGCAGTACCTGCACTCCAAGAACATCATCCATCGAGATCTGAAAGCCGAGAATCTTCTTTTGGATCAGGACATGAACATAAAGATTGCCGATTTCGGGTTCTCCAATCACTTTTCCATCGGAAACAAACTCGACACGTTCTGCGGGTCCCCGCCCTACGCCGCCCCGGAACTGTTCTCTGGAAAGAAATACGATGGGCCTGAGGTGGACGTGTGGTCCCTTGGAGTCATCCTGTACACCTTGGTCTCGGGAAGTCTCCCCTTCGACGGACAGAACCTCAAAGAGCTCAGGGAACGGGTCCTTCGCGGCAAGTACCGTATCCCGTTCTACATGTCCACTGACTGTGAGAATCTACTCAAAAAGTTCCTGGTTATCAATCCGCAACGGAGGTCATCGCTGGATAATATCATGAAGGATCGGTGGATGAACGTCGGGTATGAGGATGATGAGTTGAAGCCGTTTGTCGAGCCCCCGAAGGATCAAATTGATGAGCAGAGGATTGAGAAGTTGATTCAGGTGAGTCTGATTGGGGGTCTGATAAGGGTCAATTTTGATCAATTGAGAAAACTCCCAAAAATCTGGAATTCTGGAATTCTAAAGATAAGATTCTAGTATTCAGGGATTCTGGAGATTTTGAGATTCAGATTTTTGAAAATTTGGTATTCTGGGATTCTGAAAATTCAAAAACTGTGATATTTAGATTTTTTGATTTTTGGAATTCTAGGATTCTGAAGATTCTAGAATTCTGGAGATTTAAAGATTCTGAGTTTTTGGAATTCTGTAATTTTACAATTCTGAAGATTCTGAAATTCTGGGATTCTGGAAATCTGAAACTTCTAGAATTTGAAGATTCTGGAGATTTTGGGATTCTGAAATTCTGAGTTTCAGATTTTCAGAACGTTTCTGGAAATCTGGGAATCTCGAATTCTGAAGATTCTGGAATCTGAATTCTGAATCCTGAAACTTAATTTTTTGAAAATTTCAAAAATCCTATTTTTCTTTCCTCAATTCCCCTCTATTTTCCAGATCTTCCAACTCGGTTTCAACAAAGCCGCTATTCTGGAAAGTGTCGAAAAAGAAAAGTTTGAAGACATCCACGCCACGTATCTCCTTCTCGGAGAACGCAAATCTGATGTGAGTACCCATTTTCCGCCGTTTTCTCCATTCTTTTTTACCATTTTCAACATTTGCTTTTGCCACTTTGCTACAATGACTAAACAACCAATTCTCTCCTCCCACGTTCCCCTTTGGAAAATCTCTAACACGTCTGAAAACGAATCTAAAAAGCATGTTCAAAATGAAGGAGGTTTTATGTGGGGTCCCAATGTTGAATTTGAAATTTTTTTTTAATTTTTGGAAAGTTTTGACTCAAAAACGTTAAAAATGGAAAGTTTTGAAAATCTAGGCGTTCTGGAGGCTTTTTTGCAGAATTTTTAGAAATTTAGCCGATTTTTGTAAAAAAAAATTTTTTTTCTGAAAAATCTGGAATTTTAGCGAAATTTCCACTAAGTTTCAGGCGACTTTTCGCAATTTGACAATTTTTTAAAAATCTGGTATTTTCCGGAATTTTTCACAAAATTTACCTGAATTATCCCTAGATTTTCCTGAATTACTGAAAATTCTCGAAAAAATGAAATTTTTGGACCAAGTTTTGCCTGAAAGTGTCAATTTTCAAACAATTTTTCAAAATTTCCAGAATTCCTAAAATTCACCAAATTTCAGCAACCTTTACCTGAAAGTTTTCAAAATTTCCTGGATTTTCCTGAATTTCCCAGTTTTTCCTCAATTCCAACCAAATTTTTCAATTTTCCCCTCCTGAACTAAACCCCTCCAATCCCCCGTAACGCTGCCCCCCACTGCCGCACCCTCCCTCCTTGGCCCACCGTTGGCCCATCGCGATGCTCTCCGATCATCTGTGTGTTTTGTCTCTCTCCAGATGGACGCCAGCGAGATCACGATGGCGCAGTCGCTGCTCAGCCACTCGTCGATCAACGTCTCGTCGTCGCTGGGTCAGCATCCGGCCGGCGTCATCACTAGAGAGCATGTGACATCGTCGTCATCGGCCACCACGTCGTCTTCTGCTGGAGCCGGCGGCGGTTCCTCTGCTTCAGTGAGTGATCATCTCATCCCCCTCCCCCTTGGATTACTAACCCATTTTCCTGGTGTGGTGTTCCGTTCTTTTTGCATGATTTCCAATTCCCTTGTCCACTGGTTACTGTTGCTCTTTTATTCTTCGATTCTTCATTCTAGGGGCTTGGGAAAGTGCGCTCTACTGAACTTTGACTGAAAATTGAGGTTTTGGGGCTCTACAAACGGAAATTTGAGCGTGCAAGTGCGCTCTACCGAACTTTTAGTGAAATTTAGATTATGCGCACTTGAAAGCTTGAGAATTGCTTTTACAATGTCAAAATGTCAAAATTCAGTTTTCTAGTGTTGCAATTGCGCTC
The DNA here is from genome assembly GCA_900536315.3 of Caenorhabditis becei. Taxonomy (NCBI): domain Eukaryota; kingdom Metazoa; phylum Nematoda; class Chromadorea; order Rhabditida; family Rhabditidae; genus Caenorhabditis; species Caenorhabditis becei. The sequence continues at coordinate 974,044 of LR538955.1, read as the reverse complement.
TATTGAACTTTTTCTGAAATTCCGCTTTTTGCTAGTCTTTTCCCATATTGTAACTTCGCTCCAAGGTCAATTTCAAGAAAACATGAAGTTCTGTAAGATTTGCTTTAGAGCGCACTTCCCCTCTCCCTTCACAATTCCAGTATCACCACTCCACCCTTATCACTCCCTCCTCCCTCCTTATCAATGATAAGCCCCGCCCCTAATCTCTCCCCTATTTCCAGCCATCCCGCTACTCTCGTGGCTCCGCCCCTGCCACTGGCGCATCCATCACCACCGGATCAGCCCTCGCCACCGCTGCCAATGCCCAGAAACACGCCGCCAACGCCGCCACGGCCTCTTCTGGATCATCTTCCTCGAGAAGAAGTTCGCAGAACGATGCCGCAGCGCCGAACAACACGGTTGTGATGAGTGGAACAAGACACGGAGGAGTGCAGATGAGGGCACAGCCGACGAGCAGACAGGCAGCCATCAGTTTGTTGCAGCCGCCGAGTTATAAGCCTTGTGAGTCTTTATTCAACGAAAAAATGAGGGAAATGGAGGACTGTGAAGCTGGATTTGAGATTCTGGATTCTGGAATTGGGATTCTGGAGTCTGACGTCAATATTCGGAAGTTTTTGACTTTTGGGTCTTCTGGAGGCTTCAAGAGCAGAGGAATCCGCTCCAGAATCCGATTCTCATTCTAGATTCCGATTCCTAAACTGAAGATTCAGATTGTGGCTTCTGAATCCCACCTTCAGATTTCAAAATTTTGCACTCATGCTTCTGAATCTCGACTACTAGATTCAGAATTCTGACTCCAGGATTCTGAATTCACTCCAGAATCCAATTCTGCTCCTAGATTCTGAATCCTAGTTCTGATACTGAATCTAGAAGATTCTGAATTCTGAATCTTTTTGAAACCGCGATTCCATGGAACTTTGATTTAAAAACTCTCATTTTCAGCCTCGAACACCACGCAAATCGCCCAAATCCCGCCGCTATTCAACCGCAACTCCACCGCCACGGCCTCTGCCCAACCCACCTCTGGCACCACTGTCGTCAGCTCGGGAGCTCGCAAAATCGCAGATCCAAAGGGACGGATCCCGCTGAACTCGACTGTTCAATCGCATCGAACTGCGACTGGAGCAGTGGCTGCCAGCGGAGGAGGCATTCCGACCCATAGGGATCACTCCCAACAGCCACAGTACAACCAGTTGACGTCGTCGTCGATGATGTCGAAGCTGATCAACAAGACGCCGTCGGCTGCCGCTACCCCAGTCAATCCGCCACTTCAGAAGTCGGGAAGTCAGATTTCACACGCACCAACGGAGCCGGTGATTCGGGAAGACGACGATGAGAATAGCAGTGAGCACGCGAACGGAGCAGCCGTTCCGATCATTGGAGGAGTCCCTGTCACGGAGGATTCTGGAGATGGTGCACAGCAGAAGGCGTCCAGTGAAGCGCCAAAGGAGACCAAGTGAGTTTTATGAAGTTTTGAGCACTTTTTAGAGCACCTTTTTTGGGAGAATTCCTGAAATTTTCAATTTTGAAGAATTTTTCAAAATCACGCACACTCTCTGATAATGAGAAATAATGCTTTTGCACCGGGGAATTGAAATTTTCAAAAAATCAAAAAATTAAATGAAAAACAATTTTTTAATTTTTGAAAATGTGGTTTTTGCAATTTTTAAAATTTCAAAAAATTGGGAAAACTCGAAAATCCGACTAAAATTTCACAAATTCAATTTTCAAAAATTTTTGAATTTTTGCCTGTTTTCAACAATTTTTAGCAATTTTTTTAAAAATTAGAAAAACTTGAAAATGAAATTTTTTAAAAATCAATAATTTCACTTCTCCACTCGCACCACAATTCACCACCGTTTTTTCAAAAAATCTAACATTTTTCCCTTGAAAAATTAAAAATTTTCTCCAAAAATCCCCCATATGGCGGCAAGCTATTTCCAGACGCATCGCCTATCAGTTTATCAGTTTTCCTAATTTTTTAAAAAACTTATTAGCGATTTACCATAAAAACCGACCTCAATCTATCAATTTCTCATCTTTTTCTTCATTTTTCCTCATTTTTCTCTGTTTTTCCTTCATTTCTGGCACATTCCCATCCATTATCACCTTGGCTCCATATCTTTATCATTCCTTATCATTCCTTATCATTATCAGCAGCTAACCCATTTTTCGCGCGCTTTCGGTTCATTTCTTCTTGTATTGTGTGGTTGATGTTGTTTGGCAAATAGTTTGCGGTCATTTCTTTACTTATTTTTTTGATTTTCGCAACTTTTTCGTTTAACCCCGGATATCAGTGACCAGTTATCACTGATAAGCATGTCCTCCTTATCAGCATGTCCTTGGTTATCTTTGCCTGTCTTCTTCTAGCAGTGTGTGCCCGTTTCAGCCCGCTCATCTGGCAGAATCTCCACCTCAACGCTCTTCTGAAGTCGTTGACGTCTTCTTCCTCTGCTTCTTCGTCTTCTGCCTCATCTGAATCCACGCCACGTCGTCCTGCTCCAGAATCCGCCCGTCACTCGGAACCCCATCGACGACGTCATCAGACGATGGTCGTCGACTCCCGACACCTTCAAACCCCACCTCATACCCATCGGATCCGGGATTCTGGAGCAACGGCGCATCCGGAAGACACGACTCTGGACCGTCAGATGGCTGCCCTGTACGTGTCCACCAAGAATCAGAAGGTCATCCTGCCGACTCCGCCCACTTCGGCGTCGACGTCTTCCAGTGTCGTCGTGGATCCTCCGATCCTTCCAGTCACGCCTCAGACGACGTCACCGTATGCTTCGGGATTCAGAAGGACGTCTTCTTTTCGAATGGTGCTTTTTTCTTTTTTGAATTGGTTTTCAAATCAAAAAGTGATATGGTGATATGGTGATTGTGGTTGGTTTTCTTGTGCCTCTCTTTCTCTGCCCCTCTCCACTTCTATGCTCTCTCTCTCTCTCTTCTATCTTGTTATCCCTGATTTTGGTAGAGTTGTGGTCGGTTTTTTGTAGGAATTGATAGTAGGTGATAACGATAAGGAATCAATGAAACTTTTGATTTTTTGGGAAAATTTGAAAAAAAAATGAGAGAAATTAAGGAAAAATGGCGAAAAATTGGAATTTTAAAATTTCAAAATTTTCGAAAAAAAAAAATTTGTTTTCATTTTTTTGAAATTTTCAGGATAAGTGATAACAGCTGATAGCAGGAATTTTGAGAATTTATAATTCTGTAAAATTCTTGTAAATTCGGAAATTTCAAAGTTTGGGATTTGGCTGATTTTTGGAAAATTTTGCTGAATTATGGATTTTTTTGAAAATTTTCTGTTATTATTGATTTTGTGATAAGAACATCTATTCAAATTTGATCAATTGGCATTTACAGAAAAGTCCGGATTTTTTAGAAATTAAAAAAAATAGAAAATCTTCAGAAAATCTATTTTGAAAATTAATTCATTTTTTCTTAAATTTCACCAAATCCATCAAATTTGTAATTGAAAAGCTAGATCTAGACCTCCAAAATTGCAAAACGGACGTTCTAACCCTTCCAGAATAATTTACAGGCCATCTATGATCCACCAGTCGCCGTCGATGCCACCGGCGACGATGATGACTGCGATGGAGTCGTTGAAGCTCGCCGAGCAGCAGCAGCAGAGCTCTGGCGTGGCCCGAGCCACTTCACAGCAAATGTCCCGATCGGCGACGACGAATAGTGCCAATGTGGTCGGAGGGGCTGTTCCTGTTCCGAATCAGAACACCTCCTCTTCGGGTACTTCATCTACGGGTGCTTCTAGTCAGGTACGTGCTCTTTTCTTTCCTTATCAGTGATAACACCCTGTTATCAGTTGATTGATAATTGGCTGATTTTGAACTGATAGCTAGCTAGACAGCTTTCTACCTATTGTGCAACCCTCCCCTCTGAAAGCCCCTTTGTTTCACATTTTTCTCTTTTTCTTTTTTCAGCAGATGATGTATGATATCTAATCATCTTTTTTTCAGTGATAATGAGTGATACGGAGTGATAAGAGTGATAAGGAATTTTTTTAGAAAATTAGAAAATTTTTGATTTTTTTTTCTGATTTTTCGGATTTAAAAATTAGAAAATGTTGAAAATTTACCGGAAAATGGTCTCGTCGCGAAAATTAAAAATCTGAAAAATTCAATTAAAAAAATTTTCAGATTTTTAAAATTTTTGAGAATTATTTTTTAAAAAAATTTTTTTCAGATTTTATAATTCAAAAAAATTGAAATTGGTGACAATTAGCGGAAAATGGGTCTCACCGCGAAAATTTGAATTTTGAAAAATTGAAAAAAAATTCTATTGAATTTTTGAGATTTTGAAAATTTTTGAATAGCTTTGAAATTTTGAGAAAAATCGCTTCAAGACCTTTATTTTTTTATCACTCACCTTATCACTCTCATCCTTATCACTATCATTATCATCTCCCTATCATTAAGTTGATTGAGCCCAAATAAAGCACGCCCTTATATAATCCATATCTATCGGCCGTTCCGTGCTCCGAAGCCCGTTTCTCGAATTTTCAGCCATCATACCACCACCAGCATACATCCTCCTCCTCCTCCTCCTCTACCCAACCGCCGCCGCCACATCATCAACATCAACTAACCCATAACGCCTCGTTCTCGGTGACGCCTTCCGCGTATCAGGTGCCTTCCGCTGTCGTCACGTCTTCTGGAGCCACTGGAGCTTCGGTAGCTTCGTCGTCGGCGTTCCCGAGAAACACTCGCAATCGGCAGACGTTCCACGGAAAAACTGAAAAGGATAAGGTAATTGACAGCTTTTTTTTTGAATAGTTTTATTTTTTCTAATATTTCCTTGTGTTTCGTTTCGATTTCCAATTTTTCAAACCAACACAACAACACCTAAATAATCACCCTTTTCTCTCTTTTATTTCAATTTTCCCTTCAAAATTCTTCTTGTCCGTGTCCTGAAAAGTGGTCCCTGTTTATCAGCTTTTCTTCTTTGCTGGCCTTTTTGTGATTGTCTTTGCAGCAGCAGCATTTTTAGCATTTTTTGGCTAGATTTAGGTGATAAAAACGGGAAATCTGATTTGTCGAAAAATTTAGAGAAAAGTTCCCTGAAATTTGAGCCAAAATTGACCTAAATTTGAAGAAATTGAATTTTAGGATTTTTGATGAATTTTCCTTTTTTTTCATGAAACTGAAAATTTTCAAATATTTCTAGAAAATCAACATTCTTGGTTAGAGTTAGGTGAAAAACTGCGAAAATTCTGATTTTTCCGAAATTAAAAAAAAAAACTCTGGGATTTGACCCTAAATTGACCTAAATTTGAAAAATTGGATTTTGAAAATTTTTGCTCAATTTCCTATTTTTCGTAAAATTGAGAATTTCAAATTTTTCTAGAAATCTTGAAATTCTGGATTTCAGAAATTGTCCAGAACTCGACTAGATCTTCTGAAATTCAAAAATACAAAACATTGAATTTTCCTGAAAACCGTTGTATTTTTGAGCTACAGTAACTCTCAATTCATCAAACTTTCTTTTTTTCTGTTCAAGAAACTTACAAAAAATCAGTTTTACTAGAGGTACAGTAACCTGGGAGCGCTAAAAACGGAATCTTGGTTATTGGTTTTTTTTTTTGTTTTCACAAACATCAAATTCATATCATTTTCCCCCAGTTTCAATCCGTTCTCATTATCAATCCCCTCTTATAATTCTATCATTCCAGGGAGGCGACGACGGATCCGACGATCTCGGCGACAACCCGGCCAACGTGTCCATCGGGGCCACTGGTCCATCGGCCAACAACGAGGGAACGATTTGGAGCAAGCTGAGCAAATTGACGAGACGGTTCGTGCAGCGCAAGTTTTGAGAAACTCTGATAAGAGAGATTAGAAAAACAAAGAAAGAATTATTGATTACTACTGATTATCATTCTGATATTAACTCTCTGGGAAATGGATATCACACCCCGACTTACTCTCTCTCTTTTACCAAACCTGTCCTTTTTTCACATCACCCCACTCTGTCCCCAATCAACAATACATAACTACTAATCAGTGGTCCTCTATTGGGAATTTGATGAAAGTTATCAAATTGATAAGGAATGATAGCTACAGTAGCCCAGGGAGTGTGGAATTTTGGGGAGGGGGGGG
>LR538955.1:913983-953626 GCA_900536315.3 Caenorhabditis becei | reverse complement strand
TATATGCCCCATAAAACCCTCCATCACCCATACCCTAATCCGACCCCATTCAATTCCTCATATTCCTCCCCTTATTTCTCCAGAATCCTCCGTCCCTTCACTTCCCGCCTTCTCTCCTTTTCCATCCTTTTCCAACACACCGGAAGAGCCGCTAATTAGCTTTTCCCCGCGCCTTCTTCTTCTTCTTGGGCCAATTCGCCTACCAGCATCGCCTCATTTCCATCTTTTCTAATCGGTATTCTAAAAGAGAGAGAAGAGATGATGACACATTTTATGGGGTCCGTGACTTGAGACCATAATTAGGTTGGGAATTGAACTTTTGGTGTTTTTTTGGGGAGGAGAGGCTGGGGAAGCTTTTGGGCTTTTGGGCTTCAGGCTTCAAGCTTCAGGCTTCAGGCTTCAGGCTTCCAGGCCTCCCTCTTCCCCCTCTCCCCATCAGATGATGTGCTCCTACCCCCTTTTTCCTTCTTTCCCAAGAATCTTTTGTTGATGACTGATGAGTGATGAACGTCGTGGAAAAAGGAAAGAAAAGGAAAGGAAAATGTGAAAAACATTGTCATCTGTAAGGATTGAAGAAGGGGGTCTCGAGAGGAGACAACAAACATGAAGAGAAAATGAAAAAAATGGGAAAGGATTGAATAGGGGTTACCTAGTTGAAAGTGTTTGCTGGCGCTTTTGGAGTAGCTTGGCGTTATTTTGGTGTCTTGGCGCAATCTTGGCGCAAATTTCGTGCTTTTAGAGTTGAGCTTGAGCTACAGTGCCCTTGGCGCCTTTCTGGAAGCTTGACGCAACTCTAGACAGCCTTGGCGCAGATCTAGTGCTTTCTCGGTTTAGCTTTAGTTACAGTACCTAGCCTTGGCGCAATCGCAGTGTCTTGGCGCGACTTTAGATCCTTGTCCCTTGCCTGATAGCTTGGCGCAAACTCAGTGCATTGACGCATTTTTTAGATCCTTGGCGCAATCTCAGTGCCTTGGCGCACTTCAAAATCCTTACCCCTTAACTTTCAGCTTGGCGCAATCCCAGTGCCATGGCGCACTTCAAGATACTTGCCCCTTAACTGATAGCTTGGCGCGATTCCAGTGCCTTGACGCATTTCCAGATCCCTGGCGTCAATTCGGTGTATTTTGAATTTTGGGTATGGCGCGATCTCAGTGCCTTGGCTCAGATTCCGTATCTCCTTCCTTCTTTTTGGCTTGGCGCTTTTCCGGTGCCTTGACACGCTTCCAATCCATTGGCGCAGATTCCATTTCTACCTGATCTCTCCCTTGACGCATTCCCGGTGCCTTGGCGCTCAAACCGATACAGTTTTCCATCCATTTCTTCCTCTTTTTCCCCATTGAATCGCGTGACAATGTCGAATTGTTCATCATGAACATTGTCCGGCGCGCCTCCTCTTCAATTCATCCACTTCATCCCTCAACTGGTTTTTTGCTCACCAAGAGCTCTGGCGGAGCTCCCAGAGCTCCCAGGGTCCTGGGAGCCCATCATTTTTCCAAAATCTTCCAAAAAACCAGGGAAAAGATAGGTGAAGTGAAAAGCGATTAAATTTTATTGAGAAAAAGTGTGTTGTTCTTGAGCCCTGGCTGCTTCTTCTCTCTCCCGCCTTGCTCCCGGAGCAGGTCCCAAACATATGTCTTTTGCTCCCAGAGGCACATACACACCGGGGCCTCAAGCCTCTCCCGAAATTAATCATTTGACAAGAAAGAAGAAGCTCGCCCCATTTTCTCATTTCTAGGCCCCCTTCTCCTTGTTGTTTTCACCCATTTCCTGCTTTTTTGGCACCCCGAAAATTTGAGAAGAACGCTGAGAACTTTTCGGATCATCTTTCCCCTCGTATCCATTTCCACTATGTTATCATCTTTTATCTTTTATCACGAGAGCCGTGCTGCAGTAGACAGGAAGAACACCTGCTGTGTGTGCGGTTTTTGTGACGATGGCTGCTGATCAGCTGATTAGCCGGCCGGGTTTTTTATCATTGATAAAGAGATTGAGAGGGAGAGGGAGAGGGAGAGATTCTTTGACCTATCTATCCGATGGCTTTTGTTTGATTGGATTTTTGGAATTTTTTGAATTGCAAACCCACTCAAGCGGCTCAGAGGCTGGATAATCCCAAGATTCCGGGTTTCCTGCAAGATTTTTTGCGAGATTCTTTCGTTTTGCAAGCTAAGCCTAAATTGGGCCAATTTGAAGCCTAGATCGGCCTATTTTAAGCCTAAATTGGCTTGTTTTTGTCAAGCTTGAATCTAGGCTAGATTTGAGCTTGAATTGGGACTAGATTGGTCTTGACCTGAGTTTGACCCAGGCCTGATTTGACCTCCCCAACCTAGACATCTCCTAGCTTCAAATGCGGCCTATTTTGGACTGGGCTTGATCTTGGCCCAAACTTGAATTTAGGTCAGATCTAGGCCAGGTTTAGGCCAAGTTTGGACTTGATCTAAATCGGCCTATTTCTGCTCAAATTCGGCCCATTTTGGCCCTTTTAGCCTGGAAACCGTAAAGCTCCAATGTATGGCCTATTTCGGACTAGTCCTGAGTTTGTTTCAGGCCTAAGCTTGGCCCGAGCTTAAACAGGCCCAGATCAGTTCTAGGTCCAATTCAAGCTTGACCTAAATCAGCTCATCTACGTTCAGATTTGGTCCGTTTCAAGCCTAGACCCCTGCTAGCTATAAGCCTAGAGCAACGGCCTATTTCAGGCCTGTTTGGGCCTGATTCAAGCCTGAAATAGCTTGAATCCAGTTTGACTTAGTTTCACCCATTTCAATTCATTTTCATTCCGTTTCAAGTCTAGATAGCTTCAAGCTTCAGGCCCATATCCAGCCCATTCCGGCCTGGCCCATCTCCCCTCATCCCAGTCCCAACACAAGTTCAAAGACTCTTCCTCCTCCTCCTCCACCACTTTTCGCCACTTCCCCCCATTTCCCATGAGATGGTTTTTGTCCCTCACCAAAACAGGCCTCACCACCAATTTAGCCGGCCCCGACCCGGGTTAAAAATGCTTTTGTTTATACGTTTCGCTTCTCCTTCCTCCCCCCCTTTTTCTTGCCCATTTCTTGTCTTTTCCTAACCACCAATTTTGTTTTAAAACTTGCCGAGGGGGATTAGCGCCTTCTTATAGTACTGTCTCTTTTCTTTCCATTTGTTGGGAAAACATGTGTCTTTTCATTTCCTCTCTTCTTCAATTCCTTTTTCTTTCCCAACTCTTTTTTTGTGAAAAATCCCAAAATCTGAGGGTGTAGAAAGTCTGAATTATTGGTCCCCGGGGACAACGTGGAATCAGAAAGGGAGTGAGTAGGCGGAAGTGATAGATTTAGCAGAGTTTTGAGACCAAGTTTGGTCTATGCACGGAAAAGGGGCGGGGCTTGGAGTAGGAGGGGGTCAGTCTAGGAATAGGCCTATTTTGGGTGACTTCAGGCCTTCAAGCTTGGCCTAAATTGACCTATTTTCTGTTTGAGTCTGGTCTATGTTGTAGAGCTTGTTTTAGGCTTGATTTTAGGCTTTCAAGCTTGGCCTAATTCGGCCTAGATCGAGCCGGGCCATAATAGGCCCAGACCCCAGCTCCGTTTCTGCTTGAATTCGGGCCTCATTTCAACCCAAATCCGGCCTAAATGGGCCCAACTTGACTTCTCCAGGGTAGACGCCTTCAAGCTTCAAGGCTCGCAATACGGCCTATTTGGGTCAAGCTTGAAATCGTTCTAGTCCGAGGCTTGAATCCAAGCCTGAATCGGCCCAAACCTGAGCTCAGATCATACTTCAAGTTTGGCCCAAACCGGCTTATTTTCACCCATTTTTGGCCCATTTTGGCCACTGACCTCCAGGCCTAGATCGCTTCTAGCAAGTTCAGATTTCAGATTTCAAGCTTGGCCCAAATCGGCCCTATCCGACCTAGACTCTTTCTGACCTGTGCCCCCCCCCCTCCTCCCTCTCTTTTCCACATCCGCTTTATCCCGAAAAAGGAAACATATTCCCGCCCGTATCGTTTGTTTGATAAGCTCCCCCTCCCTCCCTATTTACCGTCCGTCATATCCCCTATTTATCACCAATAGCCCCTTCTTCTTCTTGCTTCATTCATTTCCTTGTTTTCCATATTTCTTACTCACTCTCTGATCCATTCTTCTCGTGTCTAGAAGAAACATCCGGTGTGCCGCGCATCCCGTCGCCAATAACATGTTCGGCTGAGACGACGACGACACAAGACAAGAATCCCGAAAGTCGCTCTCTTCTCGCACAACTTCCCCTCCTTTTCTGAATCCCCCCACTGCTTCTGAATCCGTGAGCTCGACGAATGAAGCCCGAGAATGGAGCCGCGCCTTGGCAGCATCCTGCCAAAAGGTTCACACACTGATAGCCTTATCATAGTGATAATCACTTCTTATCATCTTGTTCCAGAAGCTGCGTCGGCCGCCTCACAACCCTCGAGACGCTGTTGCTAGTGTTCCTGGGCCTGCTAATCACTGCACTGCTATCTGTGTTATTTCTGTGGTTATGGGTACTTGACGGATACAAAACCTTCACTGATGGTGAGTTTGTTCAGGCGTGGCCTAAATTTCTAAACATCGGAAACTAGGCCCCCGGAGCCCTAACATTCCCTAGTTCATTTCTAGGTCATCTGACTGAAAATTGACTTTAAGTTACAGTGGCCGAACTTTTGAGGAGGTGGAAATCTAGGCCACAAGGAGAAGCTAGGTGAAGTTAGATACAGTGGCCTAACTTTTGTCTATCTTGCAATTCTAGGCCTTTCTGTTTAGTGGCCGAACTTTCCAGGCACCGGAAGCTAGGTCCCTGAACTACTGGCCTAACTTTCCCTAGTTCATTTCTAGGTCATCTGACTGAATTTTGACTACAAGTTGCAGTGGACTAACTTTGGGATTCTAGGCCACTGCGACATTTAAGCTTGATGGCCTAAGTTTTCCAATTTCTAGGCTACCAGCTGACCTAACTTCCCAAGGTTCAGCTTCATGTCTAACTCCTTGGTGGTCTAACTTTCCAATTTTTCAATTCTAGGCCATGCTGACTGGTGGCCTAACTTTCTAAACGTTGTAAGTTAGCCCCCGCGGCCTAACTTTTGCAAGATCATTTTTAGGTCATTAGACTAAAGTTTGACTTTAAGTAACAGTGGTCTAACTTTGGGATTCTAGGCCACCTTGGTCAAACCCTCTGCTGACCTAACTTTCCAAGCTTCAAGCGTACCCTTAGGTGACTTAATTTCCCATTCTTGAAGTTCTAGGTCATGCTGTATAGTGGCCTAACTTTTGCAAGATCATTTCTAGGTCATCTGACTGATTTTTTACTTCAAGCTTGATGGCCAAACTTTTGCAATTTCTAGGCTACCTTGTTCAAACGTCAAAAGCTTCAGCTCCAAGCCTAACCTCTTGGTGGCCTAACTTTCTCAAATTTCCAGGCCGTCCCATCTACCCACTTCCATTCGAGAACTCCTCCGTTGCCGTCGACCGATCCGCCAAGAACCACAACGACGTCGTATGCACCTCCCGAGAATGCGTCCGACTCGCCGGCTTCCTCGCCGAAAACCTCAACCCTAAAATCGACCCTTGCGAAGACTTTTACGAATTTGCGTGCGGAAACTACGGCCTAAACAAGAACCTTCCCGCCAACAAACCACTTCGTCATACGATCAGTGATGTGCAGTCGAGACTGAACAAGCAGGTCAAGTCGATGCTGCAGTCGTCGATTACGGAAAGGGATGCTTCTTGGGACAAGCTGGCGAAGGGGTATTATCAAAAGTGTTTGGATGAGGAACAGTTGGAATCGACGGGCGTGGAGGCGATGAGGGATATTGCGAAACGGATCGGGGGATGGCCCACGTTGGAAGGTAAGTTGGAAGGATCCATGAGCCACTGACCCATCGAAGTTTCTTTCAGGTGACAAATGGAAAGAATGGGATCACTCCTGGGAGGAACAAATCGCCCTGGTCCTCAACCTAACCGGAGTCAACGCAGTCATCCTTGAAATGGCCGTCACCCACGATCCATCCAACAGCAGCAAAAGCGTCATTGAACTGGATCAACCCAAATGGGGAGCCGGCTCCCGGTACCCCTACCTGAGCGGAGCCGATGACCCGATGCTTCGGAACTACACGACACTGATGAAACTGACGGCGGTGGCTCTCGGAGCCGATCCGGCAGTCGCTGATAAGGAGATGAATGAGGCGATGGAGTTTGAGCTGAAACTGGTGAACTTTTCGGCGGATGATATGGTTCGAAGGGATCCGGAAAGGGGAAATAATCGGTTTGAGTTGTGGCAGCTGAAGAGTGTTTTTCCATTTGTGAGTGATAAGGTGATAAGGGCTCACTGATAAGAATTTTGCAGATCAACTTCGAGAAATACCTGAAAACCGTTTTCAAGGAGTTGGTGGATTTGAGCCCGAATCATACTGTAATAGTTAGGGAGATTGACTATTTCGTTGGAATTCAGGTTAGTGGATTCTGAATTCTGAATTTTGAAACAAATGCGCTCCACCGAACTTTGCTCAATTTCGTCAAATTTCGGTAGAGCGCACTTTCAGCCCTATTGTTGTAAATGTGCTCTACCGAACTTTGACGAATATTGTCAAATTTCGGTGAAGCATCCTTACAGCCTTACTGTTGCAAATGCGCTCTACTGAACTTTGATAAATCTCGTCAAAATTCGGTAGAGCGAGCTTCCAGGCTCAATGTTGCAAATGCGCTCCACTGAACTAGGCTCAATTTCGTTAAAGTTCGGTAGAGCGCACTTACAGCCCTATGGTTGAAAATGCGCTCTACCGAACTTTGCTCAGTTTCGTCAAAGTTCGGTGGAGCGCGATTCCAGCCCTAATGTTGAAACGTGCAAATGTGCTCCACCGACCTTTGATAAATCTCGTTAAAGTTCGGTAGAGCGCACTTACAGACCCATTGTTTCAAACGCGCTCTAATCTACTTTTCTCAATTTTGTCAAAGTTCGGTGGAGCGCACTTTCATTCTTATCACTCCCTTATCATTATCTTCCAGCACGTCCTCCAATCCACTCCAAAACGCGTCCTTGCCAACTACATCTCATGGCGACTGGTCCAAGGTGGGCCCACCGGCGACTTTTTCAGTATGTTTCGTGCCGGATGAGCCCCACACAATCACACGAGTTTTTATCCATTTTTGTCTCCTTTTTCGTGTTTTTTTCACATTTCCACACAACTAATTTGGCTTCTTTTCTTTTCAATTTTTTCAATTTTTCAAAATGTGACGTGGCAAGTGTCTCCTGAGCGAAACGTACTGTTCTTGTCCTTTTTCTTATCATTTTTATCTTCTTATCACCTGAATTCCATTCATTTATCGATTTCTAGGCTTCTCCCCATTTTTACCACCATCCGCCCGTGAGCCATTCTACCAATTCAAAGCCAATCAAACTGGAATGTTCAATTCACCGCCTCCTGATAGGTATTGATAACTGACTGATAAGGTGATAACGGTGTTTTTCAGATGGGAGGATTGTGTGACCTTATCAGTGATAATGATGGATATGCCAGTTGGAAGGCTGTTCGTGGAGAACTTCTTTGAGAAGGAGAGAGCGATGAAGAAGGTAAGGACTCAAGCTGGGCCTAAATTGGCCTAGATTGGCCTAAATAAAGCCTACTTGGTCCGGAAATCGTAAGCCACTAGGCCTGAGCCCAAATTGAGCCCAAATCGGCCAAAACGTAAGCTCCGGTTCGGCCCGAATTCGGTTCCAAATCGGCCCAATTCAACTTTTCAAGCTTAGGCACATTCAAGCTTGTATTGGCCCAGATCAGCCCAAAGTTAAAACATCGGGCCTGATACCTAGCCTTCTGAATCCCTGTCATCTGAATCCTTTAGAATCCCAGAATGTCTAGAATCCCAGAATCTAGAACATTGAATCTCAAATCTCGACTTCTGAACCCCAACTACTGACCCCCACGTCTTCTGAAGACTCAAGCTTGACTTCAGGCCTTCAAGCTTGGTCCAATTGGCCTAGATTAAGCCTACTTAGTCCTGGCCTGAACCCACAGTAAGCTTGAGCCTGAATTGACCCCAAATTGGCCTAGACTCAAGGTCCGTGTCGGCCTGACTTTTGTCCTAACCTAAATCACTTCTGCCTCCTAGCCTTCAGAATCCCTGTCATCTGAATCCTTCAGAATCTCTAGAATCCCAGAATCCCAGAATCTTCAGAATCCTAGAATCTTGAATCTAGCCTTCTGAATCCCTTCCTCTGACCCCACGCCTTCTGAATCCCCCCTCATCTGAATCCCTTTCCAGATGACCGAACTAACCTCCTACCTCAAAGCCGAATTCATCAAACAACTCCATGTCCTTGACTGGATGGACAGTGTCACCCGCCAACGCGCCATCTCCAAAGCCAACATGATCGAATACAAATCCGGCTTCCCCATGGTCCTTTTCAATGACACGTGGATGGAAAAGAACTGGGGAATGGTGATAAAACCCAGGGAGTACCTATTGCACCTTACGATTCGTGTGAAGTTGGTCCGATTCACAGAGGAACTGCTGAGATTGGATCAGCCACTGGATCGCAGCATGTGGTTCCAGAGTCCCGCGCAGGTGGATGCGTATTACGCACCGAATAATAATGAAATGAGTGAGTTTGGGATTGGATTCTGAATCCTCATCCTCATCTGAATCCTTCTAGTCTTCCCGGCCGGCATAATGCAATTCCCATTCCTAACCCTCGGTGTCCCTAACTACATCACTTATGGAATGGTCGGAGCAGTCATTGGTCATGAAGTTTCTCATGCCTTTGATGACCAAGGAGGCCAGTATGATGAGTTGGGCAATCTGAATGACTGGTGGGATGCTACTACAGAGGAGAAGTTTATTGAGAAGACCAGGTATCTCTTATCAGCTTATCAGCTTATCACAACTTCTTCCAGATGCTTCGTCCGCCAATACGAAAACGTTCATGTCGCCGAGGCAGACATCCATCTCAACGGGCAGTTGAGTCTTGGGGAGAATATCGCTGATAACGGAGGTGTTAAGACAGCCTTCAATGTGAGTTATCAGCTTATCAATAGATTTTATCAGCCCATGGGATTTAGGCGTACAAGGCGTGGAAGTCGAACATGACTGGTATCAGCGAACCGGCGCTTCCGGGTTTCCAGAACTTCACGAGTCAGCAGATGTTCTTCTTGGCGTATGCGAATGTAAGCGTCTTATCAGTTTATCAGTTTCCAATTTTGCAAATGCGCTCTACCGAACAGTGAAAAACAGGAAAACTTGCAAAAACAACCGATCTTGCCAAAGTTCATTAGAGCGCACTTTCAACCTTGCCAGTTTCCAATGCTGTAGCCGAACTCTCAAGGTTGTTCAGTAGAGCGCACTTTCCAAAGTTCCCTTTATCACTTACTCTTATCATTCTCTCATATTCTCGTACAGCCAAATTTGGGTACAGCTCGATAGAGCGAACTTCCAACCTCATCAAACTTCAATGTGGAAAGCGCGCTCCACCGAACTTTGACAAAATCACTTGATCCGCCAACGAGTTCCAGGGAGCGCATTTCCAATCTTATCAGTCTTATCAAAAACAATCCTATCGTTTTTCAATATTTCAAATGCGCTCTACCGAACTGTTTATCAATTTTGTCCAATTTCGTCAAAGTCCGGTCGGTAGAGCACACTTCCAACCTTATCAAACTTCAATGTGGAAATCGCGCTCTATTGAACTTTGACAAAATCCCTTGTGCTGTAGTGTGCGCAGCTTCTCCTTTATCACTCTTATCATTCAATCTTATCACCTTTCAACTTTGGTCAATTTTGTCAGATTCCGGTAGAGCGCGTTTACAACCTGACCAGTTAGCGATGTTGCAAATGCGCTCCGCCGAACTCTAGTGGTTGTTCGGTAGAGCGCACTTCCAGCTTTAACAGTTATCCTTATCAGTTTTCAAAATAGCAAATGCGCTTTACCGGACAGCCAATCTGGTCAATTCTGTCGAACTTCAGTGGAGCGCACTTCCAACTTTACCAAATAGCGGTGTTCCAACTGCGCTCCACCGAACTCCACTCTTATCAGTCTTATCACTCATAGCCAGGTTATCTTTATCACTTCCCAACAGTTCAAATGCGCTCTACCGAACAACCAATTTTGGTCAATTCTGTCAAAGTCCAGTAGAGCGCACTTCCACCCTCATCACTGTATCTTATCACCAACCCTTATCACTTGCAGAACTGGTGCTCCGTAGTCCGTCCCAAACACTACATCCAAATAATCCTAACCGACGTCCACGCTCCGTCCAAATACCGTGCCATGATCCCCCTTCAGAACCGTCCAGAATTCGCCAAAGCCTTCCAATGTCCCGCCGGCTCACCCATGAACCCAGATAGAAAATGTCAAGTTTGGTAGGGCCTAGAAACCTCCAAAGGGAATTCTAGGCCATCCAGATTTTCAAATTTTTACCATTTCACCGGTTTTCTCAATGTGCAAAATGACCGCTTTTCCCAAAAAAAAACACGAAAATTCAAAAAATTCAAATTGGCGCCAAACCCCCCAAAAATGCTTTAATCCTTGCCCCCAAATGTTCCGAGTGTGTGTGTGTTCATTTAGTTCTTATCAGTTTATCACTAGTCCCCCCATCTTCTCCAAAATCGCTTCGAGACCAAAACCCCCGATTGAATGATCTCTTGTCTTCTATCTCCTATATAAATACTTCTTATCAGTGTGCTTGTTTTATTATCAATGATAATCTCACAGAGAGTATCCGATGCGGGTTAATCAATCAATAAATGAGATGTGAGGTGAGCAAAGAAAAAATGGGGAAATTCAGAAGAAAGTTACCCGTATTTTTGGGTAGGCAAACGCAACAAGAGAGACTACAAACTACAAAGAAAATCAGTGGATCCTAAAAAATCGATACTAATGAATGATAGCGCCCATCTTGCGCAACTCCTTCTTCATCGCAGTGATCTCGCGCTTCAGCTGACGTTCCTTCTGAATCAGAATACGATTTCGGTCGACGACGTCTTGGAATTCTCTGAAAAAAGAAATTGATTGATAAGGTGCTGATAAGGTACTGATAAGCTATCACTAGATGATCTTTGAGTTGATAAGCCACTTTTTGCAAAACCTCCAACTTCCCCAATGATTCACTGATCTTTCCCGTTCCTGTTCCCGCTGGACTTTGGATTCTCTCTCTCATGATTCTGATAACTACTGATAAGCGAGACCCCTCGTGATTCTTATCACTTATCATTCTCCCTAGTATCAGTGATCATAAGGATTCTTGACATTTCCATGAATGAGAATTTCGCAATATGTCTAGGTCTAGGCCTATTGATATGGTAATCAGAGGTTCGCTTTGATGTATTGATAGTGATAAGGAGAGCGGGCCATTGATATGATAATAAGCTGGTTTTTGAAGCTTGCAAACAGAGAATTGGCCCGAAATCCCAAAAAGCCTGAACAACCAGAACTCTGGGAGTCAGAAAGCTTGAAAGCCTGTTAGCCTAGAAGCCTGGAGACCTAGAAGCCCAAAAGCCCAGAGGCCTGAAAGCCTGAAAGCCAAAAAAACTTGTCCAACCAAAACCCCTCATCAAAAAACACAAATCGGCTTGTTTTATTAGCCCTAGACCGCACAATTGAACCGGTTCAATAAAGATCTAATTGTTCATTCGATTACAGCGGAAATGGAATGTTTCTGATCACCTACACAAGCTTCATGAAGTTCCAGGACTACTGTAACCTGTCAGCAGAGCGCACTTGCCTATACCTTAACATCCCAGTGAAACCGGTCAATTCTATTAGTTCGATTGGAGCGAATTTGCACTCCTCGCAACGCTTCCAGTAACCTGGAACTATGAAGATGTTCTTCTGAATCAATTTGACATTGAGATTACTGTAGCCAGAGTCCAGTAGAGCGCACTTTCCCTTACCCCTCTAGGCTTGTTAGCTAGGTCAATTGAGTAGGTTCCGTATTTGCACAGGTAACAAACATTCGACCGAACTGAACCAATTCGAGACTACTGTTGTTAGCCCAAATCGGACTGTCCGATAGAGCGCACTTCCTCCCTTAAGTCCCCTCCGTTCCCATCCCATCCAATTCAAAAATCGGGGGGCACATCGCAAAGATCACAGAACCACCGGGTGCCTGCCGGCCACATGGTCGTTCTCCCCAAATTATCATCATCTCCTTCACTTTTTCTCTCGTCTTCTCTTCACGTCACTCGTCGGGTCGGTTCAAACAGCAAACAGCTAGTCGCGTGGCGCGGCGAGAGAGTATGGCGAAAGCGGAGAGACGCAGACATTGTCGGGGGCCCAACGGGGGGCCAAGGGGCGAAAAGAGAAAGCGATTGCGAAATCGAAGTGGAGTCTATGCTGGCTGTGATGTGAGTTTGTGTTTCCGAGAGGATTGCGAAATATCGGAGAGCTCAAATATTGATCTTTTGGATCTTGCGACGAGTAGAACCTTCTCGAAGGGTTTTTCGGAAACGAAGAAATTGTTGCAAAGTTCTCTGTACTCTGTGTATCCTATAGCCACTAGGTTCTGAAGTATTGTCTTTCTCGGTTTTTACAATTTTACAATCTACAACTTTTCGGCTATCCTCTATTTTTACACACAACCCATCAGTTGTGTGAATGATTGTAAGATGATATGGGACCGGGCTTTTTGAAGGAGTAAAAGTGTGTAATAAAAAGATCAAGAGGGGGTGATAGGGAGATGGTGATAAGATTTGCAGAAAAAAGTGATAACTGATAAGAATCTCGGGTTTCAGGGGGATTTAAAGATTTTAGAAAAAACATTTGGAAAACACGCAAAAAAATTTTTAACAGCTCCAGATTTTTCAAAATTACGTTTGCAAAATGCAAATTTCATAAAATTTATAAAAAATTGTGAAAAAACCAAAAAAAAATTTTTTTTCAAATATTTGCAAAAATTTCCAAAAATATTGTTTTTCGGAATTTTACAAATTCCTGTTTTTCTGTGAGGTCAAATGCAAATTTACAATTCTTGGAAAAATTTCTGAAAATTTTGAGAATCAAAAAATTTTTTTTTTTTCAATTTTTCAAATTCCGCGGGTTTTTTGTATAATTTAGATAATTTTTAGATAAAAATACAAAAATTAAAAAATCAAAATTTTTCGGAGAAAAAAAATTTTTTTTTTGAAAATTTATTTTTTCCTCAAATTTTCCCAAAATCTCACCTCTTTCTTCCCATCTTCTCAGCGCGTTTCTTCTCTCGATACCTAACCGCCGCGACTCGATTCAACGCCCTCCTCCGATCAGTTTCCTCATCAACCGACGGCTTCAGGACGACTCCACGCTTCTTGAACTTGGCCTCCGGCATCCAGTCATCCGATGCTGGCGTCCACGATCGTTCAGATTCCTCACGTCTTCTCAGATTCGGCTTTCGGACACGTGTACTCTGTCTTCTGTAGGATTCGGAAGTCGGCACGTAGTCTTCATCATCGTTGTTATCAAAAAACTCCGGCTCCTCCTCCTTCGGCGCACAGATCAGTGGTCCCGACGAGAACAAATCGATATCCGGATGGACACGTGGCTGCTGCTGGATTCTGAAGGCCGCCGACGTCATCTGCCCCAGATTCAGATGATTCTGGAAGGTCGACGGCGCCAGGGCGGTCATCGGAAGGGCCGGTGTTGGCGGGGGAGCCATCATGTCGAGAATGTCGAATCCGGAATCTGGAGACGACGTCGAGGTCGTCGTGGAGTCTTCTGGAGTCGTGAAGTAGGATTCTGGACGCTTGAAGGCGTCGTCTTCACTGTCCAAGTAGTGGTTCCAGGCCTGAAATTATCAGATTCTCATTGGAGCGCATTTAAAAAATGCGCCATAAACTGGTAAAAATTGATTCTCAATGGAGCGCACTTGCTTGGAAGCTAGATTTTCAGAGATCTTCAGAATTTTTTGAAAATTTCTCATTCTTACCTCCCAATCGACAGCTTTTGACGCGTTCTCCACGTCCATCTCGAACTTTGGAACCTTCTGCGCTGAAGTTGAGGTGTGACTGCCGAAGAAGGTGGTCTGAAACTTTGGGGAGGGTTGTTTTGGGGATTATTGATTTTTTGAGAATTTCCAGAAGTTTCTAGAAGCTGTGCTAGTTTTTCTGATTTTTTAGAAACTTTTTTTTGATAAAATTTTTTTTTCAGAAAACGGTTATTTTCAAAGTTCCTAGAACAGCTTTCTTTTTTTTCAAATTTTTCCAAAAATTCAAAAAATGCAACTTACGTCATCAAGAGCTCTGCTATGCTGATTCTGATGATTCTGGCTGTGACTATGACCTGTGAACTGATCAATTGACGATTTCGACGGCGATCGGAAGAGTGGAGAGCCCTGAACGAGGAGCATAGAAACATTACAAATGAGCCGGAGGGGTACCTCCCGGGAGATGGGAGAGAGAGAGAGAGGGAATAAGAGCAAAGAGCACACTATATTTTTGCAATATTCCTCCTAGGCGGGGGAACTGGTTTTGGGGGGAAGGTTGCAGAAAAAAAAGGTTTTTGCAGAGAATTCGCAGAATTTAGTAAAAAATGTGGTTAAAATTGGGATTTTTTCAAGATTTTTAAAAATTTGGAAAAAATTGAAAAAAATTTTTTTTTTATTATCGTTGCATCCGAAAGTTGCCGCTCGCATTCGAAATTTCCAATTGGCGCGCACGATATCTCGTAGCGAAAACTACAGTAAGATTTGCATTTTTCAGTGTTTTTGGGCTCTTTTCGAGTAAATTGTTGTCAGAAAATGCGGAAAATGCAATAATTCGTTCAAAAACAGTCGGAAAAACTCAAAATTAGCCAGAAAACACTGAAAAATGCACGTCTTACTGTAGTTTTCGCTGCGAGATATCGTGCGCGGGAATTTGAAATTTCGAATGCGAGCGGCAACTTTTAGATGCAACGATAATTTTTTTTTTCGTATTTTGAAAACTTGAATTTTTGCCTGAAAATGTGTGAATTTAGAACTGAAAAATTTAGGATTCGAAAAAAATGTGGAAAATTGAAAAAAATATTTTTTTCGGAATTTTTCAAATTTTTTCGAAATTTAAAATTTCGTATTTACAGAAATTTTTCAAATTTAATTTTTTTTAATTGATTATTCTCGATTATTTTCAAAAATTGTATATTTTTTCCAGGATTTTTAAAAATATGTGAAAATTGGAAAAAACATTTTTTTTTGAAATTTTTTTGAATTTCATTTTTTTCAGAAATTTATCTCAAATTTCAAAAAACCATAATGTTTTTTGAAAAAAAAAAATGATTTTCGGATTTTCAAATTTTTTTTTGAATTTTCGAATTTTCGAAAAAAAAATCAGCTTCTTTTGTTCACTTTTTTCCGAATTTTTCAAATTTTCTGTAATTCTGTTCAGTACCATGTTATCTCCGAAATTGCCTCCAAAATCGTTATGTATCATTTCGCTGGTACTCGAGTGACCCTGGCTCGTTGTCTGCTGATGTCCCTGTGGTGCATTCCACGTGTCAGTCGGTCGCCACGCCTCCAGCTCAAAATGTTCAGTTGTCGGTGGGATACGGGGATCTCTTCCGCAAACCGTCACGTTCTTTCCCTCCCAGAACTGATCGACTTCGAGTTCATCGGATGGGGCGGCGCAAGGTGGGCGGGGCTTCGGGTTCCACGCGTCCAAATCGAGCAGTTCCAGCTCTTTGATGACTTCTTCGTCGTCCATTGGCACACCGAGGAATGGGTCATTTCCGAAACTGGTTCTGGAAAGATTTGGGGGATTAAAAAAAAGTTATTGATGAAGATTGATTAAAATTTTGACTTTCAGGCCAATAGGCCATTTTTAAACTTGAAAAAAAAATTTTGAAAACTTAAAAATCACATTTTTCAAATTTTCAGATTTTTAAGGCTAAATTAAGCTTATTTTGAATTTGAAAAAATTTCTTTAAAAACATTCTCAATTTTAAAAAATTAGAAAAAGTATAAAAATACTCAAAAAATTGAATAAAATTTTTTTTTTTTCCAATTTTTAAATTTTTTTGAATTTCAGCAAATATGCCTGAATTTCTATTTTAAGAAATTTTTAAAAATTCAGATTTCCAAAAAAAAAATTTTTTTTTTGAAAATTTTATTTTTTTTTAATTTTCAAATTTTTTGAAAATATGATTTTTTTTTGCTTTTTTTGCTAGATTTAGGCCAATTCTCTGTTTTTTCAAACAATTTTTTCTTATTTTCATTCATTTTTTTCCCATTTTCTTCTCCTTACGTTCTCGGTCTCAACGAATCAGAAAAATTGTGTGCAAAGGTGACCAATTGGTCATTGATCGGAGCGGTAACCTGCAACACATTATCGATTAGTTCCCTCTTTATCACTTCTTATCACTCTACCTTCAACGGCTGCTGATAAATATTGTCTCGTCGAAACGGACAATTCGAGACCGCTTGCGCACCGAAAGTGGTGAGACGTCCCACGCGGGAGAACATTTTTTAGGAGAGGTTATGGCAGAGTGAGGGGGGTTCTGGAAAAATGATTAGGTGATAAGATGATGAGATTAGTGATAAGAAAATGGAAAATGTGAGAATTGAAAAAAAAATTCCGAAGAAAAAAAATTTTTTTGAAAAAAAATTTTATTTTTAAAAATTTCAAAAAAAAGTTTCTGATTTGATATTTTTAGGACAATTTCACTGATAACAGTAAAAATATGAAAATATTTTAAATTGAAAAAAATTGAAACTATTTTTTTTATTTTTGAAAAAAATTATTTCTTTTTTTGCAAAATTTTTTTTTCAAATTTTTCAAATTTTTTATTTTCAAAAACCCATTAATTTATTTCAAAAAAGCTTTAAAAACCTATGAAAAACCCAAAACCCCCTAAGAAAATCCCAAAAATTTGCATATTCGCATGCGATTGCATCATGCTTCACGCCCACATCATTGGCGGGAAATTCAAATTCAAAATTTTTAAAAAATAATTTTTAAAAATTGTCAAATTAATACGAAAATATGTCCGAGTCTGTGTCGTTTTCTCACAGATTTTAGTGATAAGAAATGAGAGAAAAAGTGCGGGTGAAAGGACGGGCGGACGGGGCGAGAGAGGGAGCAGACCAGTGGAGAGACGCAGACAGTCAGAGAGAAAGAGAGAGAAGGGGGCGGAGCCAAGGCGCATGGGCGGTCGAGAGAAAGAACAAGGGAACAGTGTTGCCGATGAGAGTTATCAGTTGATATCAGTGATAATGAATACTTGAGTATTCTAGCAAATAACTGGGAAGTTTTGGCGGGTTTTGGGGATTTTGAGGGATTGCGAAATTTTGAGGAACATTCTGGATTTAAAAAATTTTTGAGAGGGGAAATTTGAAATTCGATATGTTTTGAATTGGGGAAATGGGAAAATGGAGGGTTTTTAAGAAAAAAAATGGAAGATGGGAGAAAAATGAAAAAATGAAAAAATGTTTTTTCTGAATTTTTGAAATTTTTTTTCTAACAAATTGATAAGATTGTTATCAATTTTTAAAAATTGTTTTATCAGTGCATTTTTGTTTTCTTTGTTAAAAAATTGATTTGAATTTAAAAAAAATTCAAAAAAAAATTTTTTTCAAATTTTTTTCAAATTTTCAGAACTGATAATAATTTTATCAGTTTTTTTTGATTCATGTTATACTTTTCTTCATCAGAGAATTGTTTTTTTTAAATTAATATTTTTGAAAATTTGAAAAAAAAATTTTTTTTTCAAAATTTTGTTTTTTTTTTTTGAAAAATCGTATTTTTTACATTTTTTTTCAATTTTAGCTTCAAAATCTTAAAATTTTGAATTTTTCTTCAATTTCAGAGCCCACTGACCACTCTAAAAATCGGCTAGAACCCTCAAAAAAAGCAGGAAAACAACAAAATAAAAACATGTTTTTCAAGCTCTTATCCAGCTTTTCTAGAGCTTTTCCGGATAAAATCTCCAAAAATTGGCCAAAACATGGGAAAAAATAAAAATAGGTAAAAATAAATTCTGGAACTCAAAACAGACATCACAAAAAATAAGGGAACCTAAATTAATGAAAATCTCGAATAATTTATAAAAAAGAAACAGTTGAATGCGAAAAAACCCGGGTGAAAAAGAGTGGTGGAGAGAAAAAAAATCAGAGAAATCGGCGGAAAATTGAAATAAGATTGAATTAGAATTAAGTTAATAAATAAATAAAAAATTGATAATTGCACTGATTACAACGTCTTTTTGATGAGATTTTTATCGAGGAAACTGGTGACGGTCTTGATGAGTTGGTACTCTTCGTGTCGGGGATCTCCGGCCAAAAGACCGCATCGGACAGCCAGACGATTCTTGGCATTGGCACAAACACGCAAGAGGAGACGGTTGATACTGTCGCATAGGGATGGGAATTCCTGGAAAATGGAGGGAGTTGGGTCTCGAAGGGAAAACATGGGACTTTTGAAAATTTGGTTTGATTATTTTAAAGTTCCGGAACTTTATCTTAACTTTGATTTGATTAATTCAACTTTCAGGATTTTTTGAAAATAGTGGGAACTCCTGGAGAATGAGGAAATCGGGTCTTGAAAGGAAAACATTGAAAATCAAAAAATAATGATTTTCCACTAGATTTTTTGGGTTTTTGAACCAATTTTGGTAAAAAATGGGATTTCCTGGAAAATGAGGGAGTTGGGACTCAAAGAGAAAACTTTGAATTTTTCAAAATTTGGTTCAATTTTTATTACATTTTCCTGAATCTCATCACGATTTTGACTAATTCAATTTTCAGGATTTTCGGCTAAAAGTGGGAATTCCTGGGAATGAGGTATTTGGGTCTCAAAGGGAAACCTTGGGATTTTTAAAAATTTGGTTTAACTTTTAGAAAATTCCGTAATTGTATTGTGATTTTGACTGATTCGATTTTCAGGTTATTTGGCTGAAAGTTTGAATTCCTGGAAAATTAGGAGTTTGGGTCTCGAAGCGAAAAATTTTCAAATTTTTTTAAAAATCACAACTTCAAAGTTGGGAGAAAACCCGAAATTTCTGGAACTTCTCAACTTCATTATTTTTTGAAATGTTGAAAAAACTTTGAAATTGAGCACATAAAACTGTTTTTCAGGTCTCGAAGCGAACTTTTTTTTTCAATTTTTTTTTGATTTTTTCAAAATTTCACAATTTCCCGGGTCCCACGACGAAAACCTACCGTAGCCAACACCATCAACGCGGGTGCCACGTGTTTCCATAGTTTGTTCGATGAGGGCAACTCTCCGAATTTGTGCAGCGAGTGGACAATGTCACAGACGGTTCGGGCGGCTTCCAGTGATTCACGGACACGGTACTGATAAGAAAAGATAATCAATTTTGGAAAATAGATGGGTCAGGGATACTGTAAGACTACTGCTAAGCTGATAATTCAAAAATTTAAAAAAAATTAAAAAAAAAAATTTTTTTTTTTTTTGGAAAATTTGAAAAATCAAAATTTCATTATTTTTTTCAATTTTTCATATTTTTCAAATTCCCAGATTACCATACCTTCCTACATATCTCCGCCGCAAAAACCACTGCAAAAATGCGTCTCTGCTGATCAGCAAGTGATAACATCTCCAGAATCTGAGAATTTCCTGCGAACAACGCCGGCACTCCTTGGACAATATCACGGACTTGGTGGAGCGGGAATTTCTGGAAAGTGATAAGAGGTGATAAGGACTGATAAGAGCTGATACCTGATGAAGAACAATTCGAATGAGTCCCTCGTAGTCGAGAAACTGCCGGTGGATGTAGTCACAGGCGATTTTTCGGATTTGACGACGTCGTTCGACAGTTGCGAAATCGGAGGTGTCTGGAAAAAAGGAAAATGGGTCTCGACACGAAAATGTGAAAAATGGCTAAAAACCGCCCAAATAGGTCCAAAAAATCAGGAATTTTTGGGAATAAGTTAAATTTTGATTTTTTTTAATTTCAAAAAATAAAATTACCATCTTTCATCCTTTTCGAATCGCAAACTTCAATAAGCGCATGGATCAGCGCACTGTGCTGATTGTCCTGATAAGCTCCGTTTATCAGCTCCTCCTCTTTTTGTTGTTTTTCTCTGAAAACCCAACATTTCTTTTAAAAAATCTGCAAAAATGAACTCACAACTCATCCTTATCACGCAGATTAGCGTTCAGGACTGTCTGAGCAATTGTGAGCAATCTAAGGCGATTCTCGGCTCTGACCATTTTATTGAAAAAGTTGAGACATCTGATGAAACAGTGAAAGTGTGGTGGGGAGGACATGATTCGTCTGGAAATAGGAGAGATTTTAAATTTGGGGGAAAAAAACGGTAAAAATTGATGGAAAATGCCGTTTCAGACCCAGAATCCCTCAAAAATTGACAATTTGACTAGGAAAAAAAAATGAAAAATTTACAAAAAATTCTAGAAGCTTTAAAAAAAAATGGTTTTTGATTCAAATAATAAATTCCCTAAAATAAACAAAACAAAATTAAAAAAAAATTAAAAATTCCAAAAAAAAATTTTTTTTTGAAAATATTGGGAATTTTGAAAAATTTCTGATCATTTAGGAAGAAACATTTTGAATTTCTAAAAAAATTAAAAAATCGAAAAATGTCGTTACAAGACCCAAAACTCTCAAAAATTAGAATTTAAAAAAAATGTTTTTTTTTTTTGAAAATTTTGAAATTTATAAAATTAATTTTTTTTTCAAGACTCGAAAACTGCCTAAAAATCATAACCTAGTCAGAAAAATTCAAATTTCAATTTTTTTTCAATTTTAAAAATTTTCAAATTCCCCACCGATCACATCTAAACAACAGCGACGGGAACTTCTCGACATCCTCCACGGTAACATCATCCCCAGCCAACAACATCTCCACGGATTTCTCAAAAAGAGTCCTCGGATCCAACTGTTCGTATCGGTGATAAAGACTGATAAGGAGATGAGCGTAGCCGTGGATGGAGGGAGAATTCAGGGATTGTTGGTAGATTTCCAGCAGGACGGGCAGGGCGGCGAGCTGAAATTTGGAGGAGATTCAAAAACTGATAAGATCGAAGTTACCTGATCCCTAACACTGCTCTTATCAATCGCATCCAACATCCTTATCACATCCCTCTGCTCCCTTATCACTTGAACTCGTTTCTCCCGTTCACTTCCGAATTCCTCCTCCTCGATGACCTCTTTTCCAGACGATTCTTGATATTTCTCCACGAGATTCATAGAATCCACCGTCGGAAGAATGTAGGGGAAGATGACGGCGGTGCGGGTCATCTGAAGTGATAAAATCAGTGATAAGGTCGAAAAATTGGGGAAAACTGTCAGAAAACGCTTGATTTGGATTAAAAATAGCTGAAAATCACGGAAAACCCACTAAAAATGAGCTAAATTTGACAAAAGTTAATGAAAATCCAGGTAAAAGACTGGATATGAGAGAAAGAGCTGAAAAACACTGATTTCAGGCTGAAATCAGGGAAAACGGCTAAAATTGCTCTATTTGGCTTGAAAGTAGCTGAAAATCAGTGATTCCTACTGAAAAACTGGGAAAACAGCTTGAAAACATTGATTTCTGCCTAAAAATCACTGAAAATCGCATTTTCGGCAAAAATTTTGGAAAAATGACTGAAAATTACAAATTTTCCTCGATTTTCCAGCAAATTTCCGGTTCTTTGATGATTTTCACCCTAAAACCACCCGAAAACTTACAATTTTCGACCTGACTCTCTCGAAATTCTCGTGTCGTTGTTCCATGAAGGAGAGAAGATATCTGACGGGAATTCGCTTGTACAGAGCGATACTGTAGCGCTGGAAATAGAGAGATTGGCAAGTTTGCTCTATTGAACTCAAAAAGTTTGAATTTTTCACAAGGAAAGTGTTTCTACTGATCTAGATCCATTTTGATGACATTTAGGGTTCCAGGGGTGACCTAGGGGTCCGACAGAATGTTTTCGTCAAGTTTTTGGGGGATAATGCTCTCGGGAAACTTCTATTGGACCCCTGGACCCCAAATTCCATCAAAATGTATTCTGGTCAGTACAAACATTTTCCTTGTCACAGTTCAATGGAGCGCATTTGCTCTGAACTGCATTTAGCTCATTTTTAAAAAATCTACTTACTAATTTCCTGAGCGACGAGTCGAATTTATGGACGGCTTCCCGGTAAGAGCACAAGTACAGCATCACAAAAAGACGTTTTTCAATGTCTCGGCCATCGAAAATGTCTCCGTTGAAAGCGTTCTGGAATCGAGGGAAAATTGGGGAAAATGGGAATTTTTGGGGAATTTTATAGAAAAAAAAACATTTTTTCAGCGATTTCTAGGCCTTTTCTGGCATTTTCTAGGTGACAAAACAAAGGAAAAATGAACAAACTTTTAAGAAAATTTTTTTTGAAAAATTCGAAAAAAAATTTTTTTATTTAAAATTGTCAAAATCGACTGAAATTGCTAGATTTTTCAGATTTCCCGTTTTTTTTCAATTTTTTCATTCTTTATTGTTTTTTATCGATTTCCCCTCGTTTTTACCTCCACAAACTCCTCCGTTAGTCCTTTTCCCTCTTGATTAGCCGAACTTTGAGCAAATCCATCGACGACATCAGCCAAAAGTGCAGAAGCCGGTATAGAGATGTGCTCCAGTTGCTCCTCGAGCCATTCCTAAAAAATCGGGTTGTTGGAAGTGCGCTCCAGCGAACAACTCCGGAAAAATGGGAGAAACACTCATTTTGAAGCTAAAAACCGCTAAAAACCATCAATTTCGACCGTTTATTGACGAAAAAACACTCCAAATTCAGGTTTTTCCCATTTTTCTCACTAGAGCGCACTTCCCCCTTACCCCCATATCAATCTGGAACGTCTTATAGACTCCGGCGGTCTGCAGAGCATGAATCGAACGAAGAGCCAGTGAATCTGACGATTTCTTGTCGGTTTTACGGCCGACCGTCTTGGTGACCAGTTGGCAGACGCTTCTGGAAAGGAAAATTTGAATCGGGGAGTTGGGTCTCGCCACGAAAACACGTTTTGATGATTTTCTGGCTAAAAATGGCTGAAAAATAACTAAAAAACTTGTTTTTAGGTGTTTCTTGCCGATTTCTTCGTGCCAGGACCCATTTCCCTTCATTTTTACCTCTTCGCCACCTCAATTTCCGTCATACATCTCGAAGTGAACGCATTCTTCAACACCAACGTGTGATTCTGCTCCTTCGCGAGCTCCACCCGTCTCCGAACTCCTTCACTGGCAAATTCTTCGAGTTCTTCGATTCGAGATGACATGATACACGAATGGACGTGGATTAGTTGGGTTCCGAATGAGCCGGTGACCTGGAAATGGGGGAAATTAGGGGGTTTTGGGGTGAAAAATAGCGAGAATGGGTGGAAAACAGTGTTTTTGAGCTGTTTTGAGCGGAAAATCCGCGAATTTCAATGTTTTGCAGTGAAAACTTGGCAAGAAGCTGTGTTTTCGCAATTTTTGACAGTTTTTCACCTATTTTCAGCTGGAAAACTTGGTTTTCTGTTAAAAATCAGCAAATTTCCAGGTTTTGGATCAAAAACTTGCTGAAAACCGTGTTTTTGACTGGTTTTCAACTATTTTCAGCTTGAAAACCTGATTTTTCATCGGGAATCAGCAAATTTCCAGGTTTTGCATCTTCAAATAGACCGAAACACGTGTTTTTGTCGCTTTTCGACCGGTTTTGACGATTTTGTAGCTCGAAGACCTCATTTTCAAACCAAAATTCTTGTTTTTCCCATTTTCTCACGATTTTTGAGAGCTTTTCAGCTTTTTCCAGCTAAAAAACCTGTTTTTCATCAAAAACCGGCCGAAAACAGTGTTTTCTTCAATTTTCCACCGTTTTTCAAGGTTTTTGAGCTTGAAAACATGATTTTTCCCTGTTTTTCATCAAAAATCGCTCCAAAACTCACCTTTTTGCCCATCAACACCCTCTTTCTGGACATATCCAACCAGACGTCGACAGCACGATCCGGTGGCTGAACAGCGCCCGTTTGGTTGATCGGGTACCTGGAAAAATGAATGGGACTAGTGGAAAATGATAAGAATCGAGCCAAAAATCGGAGGAATCTATGAAAAAACGAGATTTCCACAAACAAATGTGCTCCAAACTTACTGCGTGAAGCACGGCACTGCTATCAGTGCTGATAACACGAATATCTCATGAGCATCACCAAACGGGCTCAATTCGACTTGTATTCCAGGGGGAACCCTCGGACGATGGACCGCCTGGGATTCTGGATCAGAATCCGGCACCACTGAATCCAAGGATTCGGCGTAGTCCTCGTTGAAACTCAGATCCATTGGCTCTTCCGGAGCCTGTTGCTGTGGGGGATCTGCAGAAGGGGGCGTCGGGGATGTCGTCGTGCGGAACAGGAATCTGGAGAGCGTGACGATGTCCTGCTCCTTCCAGACATCGACGGATTGGTTGAGCAGGTCGACGAGACAGAAGGCAAGACGGGTGCACCAGGGGGCCTCGCCCATTTCTGGGCCATCGGGGGATGTTGGAGAGGACTGCCAGTTGAGGACGTGTTGGGCCATGGCTAGGAGACGTTCGACGATTTGGGAGAGCACGGGACGACCCGCGGAGCGGAGCACTGTTTTGGAGAAGTTGGATTCTGGGAAAAAGGGAGATTGGAAAACGATTGGATTTACTGAAAATATAACTGAATTTTGAGAAAATTGAGTTAAAAAAAATAAAATATTGAAAATTTAAAAAAATTTTTAGATTTTTGAAAAATTAAAAATTAAATTTTTTTTCTGAACTTCTACAAAAATTTGAGAGATGTTCAGCTAATTTAGGTGAACTTTTGAAAATTTTACTTTAAAAAAAATTCAATTTTTTTCAATTATTAATTTTCACCATTTTTTTTTACAATTTCAAATTTTTTTTATTTTTACAATTTATTTTTGTAATTTTCTGATTTTTTTTGATTATGAAATAAAATTACTAATTTTTTTGGATTTTTTTAAATTTAAATTTTTTTGGATTGATTTTTTCTGGATTAAATTTTTTTTCTTCTTTTTCCACACTTTCCATTTTTTGTTATGAATTGGATTTTTTAAAAAAATTTTTTCTCTCTTACCCCTATCCGCCAACGCCGGTTCCAGAAACTCCAAAAAGTGGCGATCTCCGAAATATTGAACAGCAAGCCGGGATCCATATATGCAATCTGATCGCAATCTTGTGAATTTATTAATGATACGGTGGGTCAAGTGAGGGTAAATTTCGATGATCTGAAAAATGGGGGAAAATTGGAAAATTTTGAAAATTCCAAAAAATTTGAAAAAAATGTTTTTTTTTTTTTAATTTTCGAAAATTTTCAAACTTTCACTTTTTTAAAATCAATAAAAATACCTTGGCAATTGCCTCATTCCGATATTTCATTTGAATCCCTTGTTGATTTTTATTTATCAAAAGATTGGTAATGATTAGGACACTTTCCGGCATGTCGATGATGAGCTGCAATTTTTAAAAATTAAAAGTTTTTTTTTTTTATTTTTGATTTTTGCATGTGCGCTCTACCGAACTAGTTATTTTTAGTGCAATAGAGCGCACGTACACTTTTTGAAAATTAAAAAAAAAAAAAATTTTTTTTTGGTCACTCACATTCTCAAAAACACTGGCTCCATGCTCGAAAAGCAACCCATTGACCACAAGCTCAATATTGACTAATCCTGGCGAATAACTATTGATTAGAACGATTTGATTAGCAATTTTCTTGACTTTCGCCTTATCGATCCATGTTGGATTGGAGGAAAGGACTGGGTCCGAGTCTGGAAAAATTTGAAATTTTTTGAAAAAAAAATTTTAATTAAATTTTTTTTATTAAAAAAAAACTTTTAGAAAATTTAAATACAGAAAAATAAAAAATGATATGAAAAAATTCGTTTTAAAATTTAAAATTGAAAAAAATTGAAATAAGAAACGGTTTTTTGAAAATTTTGAAATTTTTTTTTTGAGTTTTTGAGTTTTTTACTTATTTTTAAAAAAATTTCATTTTTTTTTATTAAAAGAATTCAAATACAAAAAAAAGAAAATATTTTTTCAAAATTAAATATGAAAAAAAATTTCGAAATTTTTAAAAATTTAATTTTTTTTCTAAAAAAATTTTTCTTGCCTAATTTTTTTAATTTTCCACTCATATTTTATCAATATTATTATTTTTTAAAATTGGAAGAATTCAAATAAAAAATATGATCAAAAAGTTTTTTTTTTCAAAATCAAAAAATTTGAAAAAATTTTTTTTTGAAATTTGTCAAATTCATTTTTTTTCGAGGTGTCATTTTTTTCAATTTTGCATTTTTTACTAATTTTCTAAAAATATTCTTAATTTAAAAAAATTTTAAAAATTCAAAAAAAAAATTTTTTTGGAAATCTTTAAAATTTAATTTTTTTTTTGAAAACCTCTATTTTTGCCTTTTTTTCTTGATTTTCACTCACATTTCCTCAAATTCCTAATCAATTCGGCAATTTCCTCGACAAACTCGTCATTCTCCTTCTTGATCTTCATCTGTTCCTCACTCATCCCCCTCACCGGCACATTTCCCCTCTGTCCCCCGCCATTTTTCGACCTCAAAACGCCCGGATTCCGTGGACTATCGCTTCGAGACCTCATTCCAACTGGTGAATTACTGTATTGTCTCGGCGGTGGGTCGGGTTTCCGTTGGCCCCGCCCCCTTTCAGGCTCTTGTTCTTCTTCTTCGTCTTCCGGATTCTGATCTTTCTCCAGCCGACTTTCGATTGTATTCCAATCAATTCGAGCATGAATTGAAGAACTCCACGTGGAAGGATCCAGAACAGTAATCATTGGCATTAGCAGAGCGTCCTAAACATTTTTTTTTGATTGTTGTTCTTCTGATTTTGATTTTTTCCTCACCGGAAGGTTCGGATTCACATTTCCCACACTTGATTGAGTCGCCGCAACTTCAAAAAACGTTTTCCGACGGGCTAACGGCTTCTGAAACAAAGAAATTCATTTTTCCTGTCCAATTTTGGAAATTTTCAAATTTTACCTCCACACTCGGCTCCAACGCCAATTTTTTGCGTTTTTCGCTTACTTTCATGATTTTCTACCTAAAAATCAATAATTGTAATCAAAAATCCCTGGAAAATATTAAGAAAATTCATGGAAAACGAGAAAGAAAACTTTGAAAAATGTTCGTCGAAAAAAAATTGAAAACGTTGAAATAATGCAAACGCGCTCCATTGCACACTCGTGTAGTCCTCTCGGACAAGACGATTTTCAATTTATTTCCCTATTTCCGCGGGGAAAATTGCGTTTTCTCCAGTTTCTTGCCTTAAATTTACGCGGATTCTTCGGAAAAATACATTTTTAGTGAGTTTTTATCAAATTCCATGCATTAATACCTTGAAAATTGCAGATTTACACTCGAAACACGGGAAAAATGACCAGCTCCCAAGAAATTGAAAATATCGCCAAAGGCGTTGAAGAAATCGATCAGACAGTGACGATTATTCAGGAAGGTTAATTATAAATATTTATGAAAATATAAAATCAATAAAATATTGTTTTAGGTCAGGCAAAAGTCGGATTCCACGGGCCGGTGTTCTACAATCCAGTTCAAGAGTTTAATCGGGATTTGACGTAACTAAAAAGTTGTTGTCAGTGATAAATATTGATTAATACAGAGTAACAGTCCTTCGGCAATTCTCCGAAGACCATCTGAAATTCGAAAAAGAAAAAGACGCTGCAAGTTCTGAAAACGCCAACGGCGACGGCCCACCACGCAAGAAAAACAAGCTCGCTATCAACGAAGACGGCAAAATCAGAATCCTGGACGCCCTGTCGGCTTCAGGACTGCGAGCACTGCGATTCTCGAAAGAAGTGCCCAATGTCAGCTATATCATGGCCAACGACTTCTCCGATAACGCTGTGGCGTCGATTCAGGAGAATGTGAAGTTGAATGGAGTTGAGGGATTGGTAGAGGCGCATTTTGGAGATGCTGTGTGAGTTTTTGGCGGTTTTTGATGGAAAATGAGTCAGAATCGGTCAATTTGGACCGATTTTCACCGAAAAACCACCAAAATCACGATTTTTTCTTGCAGAATGACCATGATGGAACACCGCGGAATCGACAAACGCTTCCATGCCGTTGATCTTGATCCCTATGGCACCGCCTCCACTTTTCTGGACTCAGCCGTTCAATGCGTCGCTGATCGGGGAATCCTAATGGTCACCTGCACAGATATGGCTGTTCTGTGTGGAAATACACCGGAAGCGTGTTATAATAAGTATGATGCGGTCACGACGAGAATGAAAAGTTGTCATGAAGTGGTGAGTGATGAAAAATTTTAGAAAAAACATTTTTTGAAAAATTGGAAAAAAAAATTTTTTTTCGAAAATTTTTTTTATTTTTTAAAAATTTTCAAAACTTGTTGCGCAATTCAAAAAATGTTCAAAATCAAAAAAAAACCTGTTCAATTTGAAATTTTAAAAAAAATGTTTTTCCGCAAATTTTGTCATTTTTTTCAGTTTTTAGCAGAATTTTCCTCTATTTTTCCCTCTATTTTCCCCAATTTTACCCATTTCCCTCTTTCCAGGCCCTCCGAATCCTACTCCGATCCATCGACTCGGCCGCCAATCGCTATACCCGCTACATTGAGCCATTGGTCTCGATTTCTGTGGATTTCTACGTTCGAGTATTCGTCCGAGTTCATACAGGAGCTCAAATTGCGAAAAGGAGTGGAACGTAAGCAAAATTATCAGAAATTTGCTGAAAAATATCGATTTTTCATCAAAAACCTTCAAAAAAACTCAATTTTTCCAGAAAAGTCGGCACAGTGCTCGTGTGCTCCGGTTGCCACGCCATGGAGCCCCAAGTGCTTCTGAAGCGCGGAGAGAACAACCAGGAGAACAAATACTCCCTTCCCACCATCCGCCACTCGCTCACCGGCCCCGACAACCTCTGCATCCACTGCGCCCACCGTCTCCATCAAATCGGACCCCTCTACCTGGCACCCATTCACAACAAAGAATTCGTCGCCAGCCTTCTGAATCGCCTCCGTGCCACTCCAGAAGCCGAGCGTCTCGGCACCCATGGACGACTTCTTGGCATGCTGACAATGGTCCACGAGGAGTTGGACGACATTCTGTACTATGTCCATGATCAGTTGGCCAACACTGTCAAAGTGTCGGTTCCGAAGGCTCAAAGTGTGCGGTCGGCGATTCTGAATGCGGGATTCAAGGTTTCGGGAGCACATTGCAATGCCAAGGCACTGAAGACCAATGCACCTATGCAGTTGTTGTGGGATATTTACAGACAAGTGGTAGGTAACCTTTTTCATGTAAAAATACTGAAAAATGACCTAGATTTTTCACGTGAGAATGATATATATGTGTCACGTGTTGACCTAGATTTTTCACGTGAAAGTGTCCTAGATTCTCCACATGATGACCTACATTCTTCACGTGAAAAAGAGCTTGATTTTTCACGGGATGACCTAGATTTTCACGTGAGGATTAAGATTTTTTAACGTGAAAATGACCTAAATTTTTCACGTGAAAAAGATCTAGATTTTTCACGTAAAACCCTGAAAAAATGACCTAGATCTTTCACTTTATGACCTACTTTTTTCGCGTGAAAATGACCTTTCATGTAAACATGAACTAGATTTTTTACATGATGACCTAGATTTTTCACGTGAAAGTGACCTAGATTTCCCACTTGAAAATGACCTAGATTTTTCACGTAAAATGACCTGGATTTTTCATTTTCCAGGCCAAAGACACGAACGTGGACCGTGAGCTCCGTCTCGCCAAAGAATCGCCCGGCTACCACATCCTCGGCCAACCCATCACCAACCCCATCAACTTCACCCTCCACTCCGGAGCCGTCGAGCAGGCCAAAAAAGAGCATCTTGTGCGGTTCCAGTGCAACAAGGGCAAGAACTGGGGACCACGTCAGAAGGCCAAGGGATCTGTGAACTCGACGAAAGCCGGATTTCAAGTCACCGAGCATAAGGAGTGATAAAACATTTGTTTTTTTTTTGAAAATTGTGCCTTTTTGTTATCTTTTTCCGTATTTTATTTGTCCGTTGCGAGTTGTTGTTCTTTTGAAGAAGTTTAATGATGATTTTTTGATTTTCATCCTTAATTTACATTATCAATGATATCATATCAACTGTGCAAATGTTTACTCGCTGCGGGCCTTATTGGCATCATTTTTCCCTCGTTTTTCATATTTTTTAGTTTTTTTTTCTCATTTTCTATTTCCCAAATGTCTCGAGCTCAATACGAAGAGGAATTCCGATCAACCCCACTTTTGGAAAAATCAATACTTGATGTGCAATACTTGAAAAACGCCAATGGAGGAGATGCTAGGACATTGGAGGATTGTGGATTCAAAACTGTAAGCTTTTTTTCTTTTTCCAAACGACACTCCGAAATCCCGTTTTTCAGTGCATCGACTTGTACACTTTTTGGTTTTATGAAAAACAAAATTTACGAAAAATCCTGGAAAATCCAATAATTCCATGGAAAGTTTGCAATTTGAACGAGGGATTCGAGGAAAGGAATAGGTAAGAAAAATCAATAATCCAAAAAAATCGATATCGATTTTTTTAGACAAGAAGCCAGAAATCACTTGGAAAAAGTTCTAAAATCCCAGGAAAATTTGTACATTTTTGAAAGATTTCCGAAAATCCTGGAAAACACCAAGATTACAAAGGAGGTTTTGGAAAAGTTGGGATTCCCAGCGGTGAGTTGGAAAATCAATCGATAAATCAATAAAATAGGTTTCAGGTGCTAAATTTATACATTTTCTGGTGTTATGAAGCCGAAAAATGTGAAAAGTTACTGGAGGGAATGGAGGAAAAATCAGAAATTGTCAAGTTGTTCGAATATGCGAAAAATGGAAATTGGTGAGTTTTACAAGTGATAAGAAGTGATAAAAAGATAAGGTTTTAGTGATCTGGCATGGAAATCAATCGATAAGTTGTTGAGGAAAAGGACAGCGTTTATTTCGCATTTGTTGGTGGATTATGAAGAATATGAATGAAAACACAAAACCATATATAAAACATATTTTATTCAAGACAAGAATTCGAAAAAGTCGATATTCTAAATTAGTATTTACTACCTGTGTATCGTTGTTATTATGCTTCGAGAATTCAGGACTCCCTGTCCCACGTGGCACCCCTATGGATATCCGGTGATGAAGAGCCGGATCTGCCACGAGAAGCACAATCCAGCGACGATGCCAAATATCAAAAAGAATGAAGCGATCATCCCGGCCATTCGCTGGATCTGGGGGTCTTCGTGAGATCTGGAAAGAGTTTTTTATCAGTGATTGATTCCTTATCAGTTATTGATTACCTCGGGGCGTACATCATGATTAATGATGTCAAATATCCACTTGATAACGCGAAGATTATCATGTTGATGACGAAGAGCCAGGTGGATGAGAAGAGGACGGGGTAGACACGTGGATGATCGACTGGGAGGTAGTTGGCCGAGGGGAAGTAGAACATGAACCAGAAACGGAGCAGGACTGGGATCCAGATGGTCTTCGGGCCGGGCTGGAAATAGAAGAGGTTTGGGTTGGGTTGGGTCTACGGGGATTCTGAATTCTAGGAAGCTCCAGAATCTGAAGCCTTTCGAATCCATAGAGATTCGGATTTGAGAACTGAGATTCAGAAGGATAACTTCGGATTCAGAACGCTTCAGAATTCAGAAGACATGGAACTCTGTAGATGGCAAGATTCAGAAATCTTGGAGATTCTGGAGCTTCTAGGATTCAGAATGCATGAAGGTCAAGATTTCCGAGGATTCAGAAGGCTAGAATTCTAGAGTCAGAAGATCCTGATTCTGGGAATCAGAAGACCTGCGATCTTGATGATGCCAAGATTCTCAAGTATTCTGGATTCAAAAGACACAGGTTCAGAAAGCTCTGGAACTCTGAAGGCGTGGGATTCTGACGGAAAAGGTTTCCGAGGATTCTGACGTATTCTGCATTCAGAATACTTAGCGTTCAGAAGGTTCGACTTCTAGAATCAGAATATTCTGATTCTGATGCTACTGGGATTCAGAAGTCCAGAACCTTGAGGTCCCAGAATCCCAAGTGCTCCCGAATCTTCCGAATTCCTTAAATCTTAGATTCTGGGAATTCTGAGACCCTCGATCTCCAGAACCCGCAGAATCCCTGAATATCAGAATCTTCTGAATCTTCTGAATCTCAAGAACTCTGGAATCGCAACATCCGCAAAATCCCGGAATCTTGGAACCTTCTGAACCTTCAGTATCTTCAGAATCCTTAGACCTCCAGAATCCCCAATATCCCCAAAATCCCCCTCAAAAACTCACGAATCGAACCCAATTCGCCAGCAAACTTCCCAGAAACGCGAACAAGTTGAAATTCAGAAAGACCGTGACGTCCATGAAGTACTTTTCTGAAAATCACAAGTTTCAGAAACCCAAGCCCTGAAAATTGAAAACTGACCAGGAATGAAAAACCCGTATTTCTGGCCTTTCGGCGGGTCGCGGACATACATTGAAATGTTGGGGAACAGTGATAAGGTGACAAAGAACAAGATGAAGATGTTGAAGAATTGCATTTTACTCTTTGAAAATGCTTTCTTGATGTTGGCCCAAGTGCTCTGTTCTCCAATTTGAGACGTTTCCACAGGTTTTATATCTCCATATTTCTTGTAGAAGTTCTGAAATTGATAAGTTATCAGAGATAAGCTATCAGTACAATTACCATTCTCTTGATCACATTTAACAAGACAAAACAAGTGATGATGGCGATGGAGGAAAGCGTGAAGAACAGCATGGCCCGCATTTGGACGTCTTCGTAGACTGAAAGTTGAAAATTGAAAATTTGAATTGGCGCTAGATTCGAAATCAAATTCAAATTCCTCACTGGCTTTTGTCATCATTGATAAGGCAGTGACAGCTGTTCCGCAGAAGTTCTGGCCAATGATGATAGCATTAGTATACTTAAAAGGGAAGGGAGAGGCCAGGCCGAACATGCTGGAAGTTAGTGATAAGGATATCACTGATAAGAAGAGCTACCTGTTCTGGAAGAGTCCATTGGCGGCGTTGAGGATGATAATGGTCACGATGGTGGTGATAAAGAATATTCCGATCCCTGAATGAACCTTATCACTGATAACTCGTTATCACTTACAATTGCTCGTATTGATATAAACACACACAATCGTGAACGCCACCATCGCTTGCACTACCATCAAACAGATCCGCATCCGCCTCGTCAGATCGCCTCGTGAAGCCCAGAAGATGTTGACGACGGTGAAGACGAGACTTGGGATCTGGGCGGAGATGGTCATGGAGTTCTGGAAGTTGGACGAGTACCACGTGGAATTGCCACGTGATTCGCGCAACTTGAACATTGTGTAGTACTGAAAGGATTAGGTGAGGGTTACTGTAGGTGGGGGAGGCTTACGTCAAAGGAGATATTCAGAAACATGTTCCAAGGCAGCAGGGATCCAAATCCAAAGATTAGGAAGATTATGAAGACGGAGTTGTTCTTGTCCTTGATCTCCTCCTCTTCATCTTCTTTTCTAGAAGATTCCACGTCTTCTGGAGACTCTTGGAATCTCAGAGACGCTGGGGACCTCTGGGATCTTTGGGATCTGACGGATCTATCAGGGCTCTGCACTTCGGACACATGGGAGTGGGAGTCACTCTCTTTCTGAAATTCAAGAAGGTCTAGAGGATTCTGAAGATTCTAATGACCCACCTGATCCTCGACATTTCCATCCATGACGGTGGTTCGGGGAATAAGAGGGAAGCTCTCATGAGGACCCTTGGCGTCAGGGGTTCCACGTGTATTAGAGGACATGTTGGATGGGAGAAGGGTCACGGAGCGTGAAGAGAGAACGTTGGGAAACTGGGACAGACTGATCGTACAGTATTGCAGGAGCTGATATGCTTACTGATAACTCGGGTCTTTTTCTAGTTTTCTGGTTGATCTCATTAAAAGTGCACACCTCGCTGGCGCCAGATTACTCCCTTATCAGTTATCACAGTGCACCCCCTTTGTTTGATTTATGATTCTCCAAGTGATGAAATTGTACTTTTATTCGTTATCAGTAAAAGGTTCGAAGGTTCAATATAATGACTTCTTTGCAGTACTGATCCAATTGATTCGCCATTTCGAGAATATTCGTTCTCAAGTCGTCTCCAGCTTGAATACAAAATGCTGTAACGTTTGATCTTTGTGTGTAAAATGAATTGTTGTTGAGAAAAAGCTGTCACAGTTGAAAGTGTTTCACATCTGTGAGCACACATAGCAATTCCTCTTGTTCTCTTCCCTTGTCAGTCCATTTTCCAAAAGTGAGTCACTCCGTAACAAAGACCTAGCTTGAGGGAATCAAAGAAAGCCATGACTCACATTGTGCGAAACTTTGGCTCTTTTCAGTACCTTTATTGTCAAAAAAGAGTTATTGTCAAGAAGAGCGGACGCCTTTCTCACGCTAGCAGAGCTGGTATAAAAGCCGTGTGTGACAAGAGGAAAAACACTTCCACTTGACTTTTTCATATCGTCTCAAATATAGTCTTCCTATTCCAGAAATGGCTGGTCGTGAGTTCCTACCTGACTTTCTCGAGCTAAAGATTGAGGAGTTGAAACGTTTCAATGGAATTGGAGAGACAACTGTGCAGGGCCTCAAAAATCTAGGATTCTTCACGGTAAGATACAGAGCTCGTCAGAGCAAGAGCATCTTGTTTCCAGATCGGGCAGCTTTATGACAAGTATCTCAACGAACAAAAATTCTTCTACACGAAGGAGTATACAGAGAAGGTTTTTCGTAAAGATCTCGTCGAGAATCTTCTGAAGAAGTATCATGAGTCTCGCGGTGCTGCAGTAGCGCCAGTTATTGAACAAGCTGTTGAAGCCGTTGCTCAAGTTCCAGCTGCTGGAGAACCTGCTGGAGAAGCTGTTCAGATCGGCGCTCAACCTGTCGCTGTCGAAGGAGATGCTCAGGCAGCACAAGCTGCTAATGGCGAGAACGACGACTTGTTGGCTGAAATCGACCAGCTCACAAACGACTTCAACAAGTTGCTCAAAAAGATTGTTAGAAGAAACTGATCAGTTCAAGCTAATAAACCTTTAGTTGTGTTATCTTTCAGTAACAATGCTTTACACTTGCTTGTTAGTGTTGAAATACCTGGTATGAGCAAGGGAATGATCACACAGTAGATCTTTTCGTTATCAAAGTTATCAGTTTCACTTTTTCGCATTGATCCGACTATTCTCCCTCAGCATCAGCGTTGTTCCTTCATCCGCAATGATAATCCGCCTCGTACTTTCGCGATTTGGTTGTACTCACCCATGTCGTCGTATCTGGGAAAAAACCGAGTGAGTCACATCCTAACTTTCGTTTCACACTGATAATGTTAATGTCTTCAAGATTTATTACTTTTTCATCAAAATAAAATTCAATTCAATACAATCACTTCTTCCCACTGATCCGACTATTCTGTGCGTGGAATCCCAGCACCAGCGTTGTTCCTCCGTCCGCAATGATATTCTGCCCCACAATGTACTCCGATGAGTCCCGATCCGCCAGGAAAGCAATAACTTTCGCAATGTGCAGTGGTTTGCCAGAGAAACCGCAAGGCAAAACACTTGGATTCTCTCCCATCTCGTCATAGAACTAGAATGTTATCAATGATAAGAGCGTTAGTGATAAGAATGCCTACCTTTTGTGATTCTTCTTTAGAGAGCCCAGTGACTTGTTCATGGAATCCAGTCTCCACGATTCCTGGATTCACAGTATTGACTCTGATGCCTTCGGAGATCAAGTCAATTGCACAGGATCTGGTGTACTGGTCCAAGGCGGCTTTGGCCATTGGGTAGTAGGGGTTGCGGGACCACTGAAAAAGAACGGATTCAGATTCTGAAGTTTCAGAAGCCACTCACCCCAAACGGGCGTCCTGCAATACTCGAAACATTGACAATCTCCCCTTTGGTTGCTGCCAAATGAACCCGAACCTTTTGGGTCATCTCAATGACACTTTGAAGGTTCAGACGAAGCACTTTTTCATAAGTATCTATCCCCTGCTCCAAACCATTCCTCCCCTGCTCATCACGAATCGATGCTCCGGCATTGTTGACCAAGATGTTGATCCTTCCGAACTTCTCCAATGTTCCATTGATAAGAGCATCTTGTCCCTGGGAAGTAGTGATATCAGCTGGTATCACTGTGAACTGGGATTCCGGGATGTTTGCATTCAGAAGGGCCTGTCTAGTGCCTTCAAGTCTCGATGGGTCCCGGCCAGTTACAGTAACCAGGGCACCTTCCTTGGCGAATAATAGGGCGGTTTCTCTGCCGATTCCATAGGAGGAGCCGGTAATGATAGCGACTTTATCAGTGAATCGGGAGGGCATACTGAAGAGGAAAGATTCTGAATCTTGAAGGCTTTGCCCTGCTTTTTTATATGTGTTTTCCTGATGATGACAAATACGAAAAGACCTTCGGGTCCAAAATGTAATCTCAAATTGAAGACACCCTTCCTCTAAACCTCTCCCTTCTCTACACTATCTCATCTCCACTAGAGATGTTTAGTCACAAAAAGATTCTGACGGCGCGGAGACGCAGACAGTGAAAAGCGAAATTGATGTCTTCAAAGAGCAGAGAACAGAAAAACGGGTATATAAACTTGGCTGCCGTTGATTTCCATAGCCATGGTTAACTATAAACTCACCTATTTCAATGGAAGAGCTCTTGGAGAGCCGATTCGGCAGATGCTTCATTTGGCCAAGGTGCCTTTTGAAGATGTGAGAGTTTTTCGGGAGGATGGAAGCTGGGAGAAGAAAAAGCCGAGTGAGTATCTTTGAACTGATATATCTTGATAACGATCAGTGATAGGAAAAAGTTGTCAATTGCAAACTTGTAGCTTATTACCTCCTCTACAACTTTGAAATTGATCACTTCCCCCTATCTCTCATAGTTTTAGTGATAAGATCAGTTTAGACACCCCATTCGGCCAACTCCCTGTCTTGGAAGTTGATGGATTCGAGATCCCACAATCTGGAGCTATCGGAAGATATGTTGCAAAGCAATTTGGTAAGTTTCCATTGATAACTGATAATGATATCTTCCTCTAGGTTTCTACGGATCCAATGATAAGGAAGCTGCTTGGATCGACGCTATCGTTGATCAATTCAAAGACTTCTTCCCGTCACTAGCAGCAACTCATATTGCGAGAAGAGATAAAAAGTCGGAGGAGGAGCAGGTTAGTGATAAGGGCTTATCACTGAAAAAATATGAGTTTCAGATTCGTATCCGCACTGAAATCACTACTCCAGCAGTTGCCACGTTCCTCACACTCATCAAGAAGCTTCTGGCGAAGAGTGATTCTGGATTCCTGGTCGGAGTGAAGCTTTCATGGGCGGATCTGGTGATTGCTGATTTGATAACGTCTCTGGAAAAATTCGGATTCTATAATCCAGCTCATGAGCCGTTCCTGGAGTTGTTCAGGAAGCAAGTGAATGCAACGGAAGGGCTGCAGGAATGGTTGGACAAGAGACCACAGTCGGATATCTAATTGGGAATTTGATAAAAGATAAAGAGTTCGATGGCATTAATTTCTTTGTATTTCCCAATCTCTGCCATTTATCAATCTCGCTGTTGATGTTGATTTTTTTGTGTCCTTATCAGTTTCCATTTTCTGTCCAGGACGTTTCGAGAAATGAGGGAGAAAAAGTGCATACCAATAGGAGTCAGCTGATAAAACTAATGTTAAATGGAGTCTCTGGAAGTCTCCGCTTTTATTCTAGAACGAACACTGCTCTCTTTTGCCCTTTGATCGGTCGACGGAACAGCGTAGGCGGTGCGGCGACTCACTGGCGTCAGTGAACTCATATAAAAGCACAGCCATATTCGATAAAAATATCTTTTCAGCCATTTCGCATCGACTTCTCAATCTGTCGTTTTCAGAAATGCCTCGCTTCGATGCTGACTTCCTCACGAAAAACATAGTGCATTTGGATGATTATGCTGCGA
This sequence comes from Caenorhabditis becei, assembly GCA_900536315.3. Taxonomy (NCBI): domain Eukaryota; kingdom Metazoa; phylum Nematoda; class Chromadorea; order Rhabditida; family Rhabditidae; genus Caenorhabditis; species Caenorhabditis becei. The sequence continues at coordinate 915,769 of LR538955.1, read as the reverse complement.
TTGGAGATAAAACTGTGGAGAATCTCGAAAAACTCGGGTTCAAAACGGTAAGCTTTCGCAGATCGCCAGAAGAACTTTCTTTTCTTGCAGATCGGTGACCTGTATCGGAAATTTGTCAACGAACGATCGTATTTCACCACGGATCCGGATTATAAGAAGCAGATTCATCATAAAAAAGTCGTTCTGAATCTTTTGATAGAATATCAAGAATATCTTACTGCCAAGGAAAATAATCAGGCTGAGTCGGAAGACGAGTCTTCTGACAATGAAGGTTCTGATGAAGGTTCAAATGACTGTGAAGAGCCAAATGATTGTGAAGAGCCAAATGATTGTGAAGAGCAGGAAAACTCTTCCGACCTCGATAACGATTTAGAGGGACTCAAACTCAACTGAACGAAGAATTTATAGAAGAATTAACTAATTGTCTTCCGTTGCATTCGAATAAATCTGTTGTTATTCTCTCTATTCGATAGCGTCTATCCCAAAAACTTATTCAATTGAGCATCTTGAACTTTGCTGCCAATGTAGTGCTTGCTCACTCTTAACGTCATACAAAGAGAAAGCCTATGATAAGAAAAAAAGAGAGCCTCTGATATAAAAGAAGAATTTCGTATCATCCTTTCCATTGGGTCACCAGCATAGATTTGGCTGAAGCTTGGCAGAAGGGTGGGTTAAGATCCCAAAAGTCAGAATCAGGAAGGATTTTTATGAGAAATCTTATTTCAAGACCGCTACATGCGGAAAAGATAACCCGGAAGCAAGTTCGGCTTAATGTTTCATCGAATGTGATTTCAAACCTGATGACATTAAAATAATTTTGGATCCCAACTATTGAGGTCCTAAGTTACTCCTAATCCAACATCAAGCCAACTTTCAGCAAAATATATACCGGCTACCCTACACCTCCCTCTTGTTACAGTAGAGAATGATGCAAGCTTTCTTATCGGGGTCTAGGCAGCTTATGAACTAAGAGTGAGCAAATTATGAAATAGTACGTACTCAATGCACTGAATTGGAAGCAAAGTTCAATCTACTGATCTTCCCTTATCAGTGATCAGTGATAAGTTATTACCTATCGGTTCCCAGCTCCCCCATGGGAACCTCTCCCGGTTCCCAGACTCTCTTGCATAAATAGACCTACTAGGGAGAATTCTTCACAATTGTTCCTTCCAAAATGCGTTCCCTTCTCTTTTTCATCGCCATGGTGGCCACTTCCCACTGCTCACTTCAGCAGATCATCGCCAAAGTAAGTGATCCTGTCTAGACATGAGACATCTCCAATTTGAAATTAAAGGTCGGAGACCGAGTCACCTTGGGATTTGCTGGAGAGAAGGAAATCATCATTCGTGTTCCGAATGTCAAGGACGACAATCGCATCTTCTTCATGAAGGGACCACTCAAGGGCAAGCTGTTCAACTACCAGGGACAACTTCTGGACTCGAAGAACTTGGAGATTGTCAATCAGACATTGGTGATCAAGAAGTGCTCAATTCTCGATCAGGGGATGTATTCTGGAGAGCAGAAGATGACACAACATCCAGATGGAACAATGACTGCTGTACCAGGGCAAAGTGTGCTGTTGGATGTGAAAATGCCAAAGAGACATAAGAGGATCTAATTGAATGAATATTTGAGCATGTCATTTCATGGTCAAGCTTCTCATGGCTTTTGGGCCAGGCTTCCAGGCTTCTCGTGGTTACTGGGCCTGCCTCCAGGTCTCTAGACTTCTCAGGGCTTCTGGGCCCGGCTCCAGGCTTCCAGGCTTCCAGGCTTCCAGGCTTCCAGG